>CAUYQU010035275.1:0-24978 GCA_963574635.1 Cheracebus regulus
TTCACAGGTTTAAATAAAATATTGGTTGGCTGCTTATTTGTTATTTTCATCCCCTATTCCTTCCTGTCTCCATTGTCAAACACAATTATTGGCATAAAAGAGGTTTTTAATACCCATTTTTAGACTGTATTCTAGCCTGGGCAATAAAACAAGAATCCCATTCTCTCTCCCTCTTTCTTTCTCTTTCATTTTTTCTTTCTTTTGCTGTTTCTTTCTTTCTCCTTTTCTCTCTTTTTCTAAAATCTCTTCCTCTTCCTTTCTCTTTCATAAAAAAAAAAAAAAAAATACAAAAATTAGCCAGGCATGGTGGTACACGCCTGTAATCCCAGCTACTAGAGAGGCTGAGGCAGGAGAATTGCTTGAACCCAGGAGGCAGAGGTTGCAGTGAGCCAAGATTGCGCCATTACGCTCCAGCCTGAGCGACAGAGCAAGACTCCATATCCAAATAAATAAATAAATAAATAAATAAATAAATAAATAAAAATTATTTTATTGGAGGTGATTAAGTGAAATAAGGCATGCAAACAGCTTAGTACAGGTCTGGTACATAGTAAACATAACTGCTAAATCAGTGTTTTGTAGTTGTAATTATTATTATTTTTTGAGATGGAATCTTTTGAGATCCATCTTTTTGAGATGGAATCACCTCCAATAAAAATTATTTTATTGGAGGTGATTAAGTGAAATAAGGCATGCAAACAGCTTAGTACAGGTCTGGTACATTGTAAACATAACTGCTAAATCAGTGTTTTGTAGTTGTAATTATTATTATTTTTTGAGATGGAATCTTGCTCTGTCGCCCAGGCTGGAGTGCAGTTGGCACCATCTCAGCTCACTGCAACCTCCACCTCCTGGGTTCAAGCGATTCTCCTGCCTCAGCCTCCTGAGTAGCTAAGATTACAGGGTCCTGCCACAAAGCCCAGCTAATTTTTGTATTTTTAGTAGAGATGGGGTTCACCATATTAGCCAGGCTGGTCTCCAACTCCTGACCTTAGATGATCTGCCCGCCTCAGCCTCCCAAAGTGCTAGGATTACAGACATGAGCCACTGTACCCAGCCTGTAGTTGTAATTATTATATGACCAATGCAATTCATTTAGAAGTTCTCTATAGATGAAGAATGTTCCCTGGGAACATGCTTCCATCACAAAGACAAATGGCTCACCTTCATTAATGTAAATCAAACCTTTAACCTGACACTGGCCCTGCTGATGCCCTTCCAAGAGAAGTAGGGAGCTGTAGGTGACATCTTCTGGGTCACAGTCCTGGTGTGTGCCCAGGTTTTCATAATAGAATGCTCACCCTATAGTCTGTGTAGGGGATTTTGGACATATCTAGATGTTTGCTAATCGCCATCTTGTCCAAAGAAGAGAACTTTGAACCCTCGGGTGGTGGGGCTCATGGAACGCTGCTTCACTGAAGCAGTTGTGGCCTGGCCATTTCCCTGGATCAGCAGTTTCTGAATTTATGTGATCACAGGACATTTTCAACACAACAATAAGATGACAGAACACCATGAGCTATAATGCATGCTTGGATGAAAGCAGACAATGAAAAATGGCCTCACAACAAATTCTCTGCTGCAAGGAATGATAAAAATGTGAGTCAGGGTTAATGTATGGGATACATTGCATAAAAGATCATGAATAAGAAAAGGTACAGGGTGTAAAGCTGCAATCCTTGATGGGGTTGTAGACATGCTAACAGTGGGTTGTGAGGGCCAGCAGCATGCATGTCCGGGGGTGAGGAGGGACAGGCGACTGGGGAGTGATGCCCTGGGGCTGGAGAGCTTTCTCATGACGGATAACTTTCCTCATGATGATGTGTTGAATGTTCTTCCTCCTACTTTCTTCATGTTAGCAGCTGAATGTCTCAGGCATCTGTTTTATTGTCACAGACCTTCTGTTAACATATCACTGGAGTGTTATGGAATACAGTTTCAAAAACACTGTTCTAAATCATCTGTAATGGGTCTCATAGCAGATATTAGAGAGCTGTGCACCTGGACTGCACTGTTTTGGCTCCACAGAATCACTTTTCCTGGGCTACAGTCTCTTGCATTAAGGGCTTTTTGTTATAAGCACAGCCATGCGAAAGTCCCTGTGGTATTTATTTGGGGATGTCATGGACTGCTCTGCCACAGTATCACTCAGTAACCTCTTGATGAGGATGCCCTAGAGAAATTTCTCTTGGCTCCATTGTTTAAAAAGACTCGGATGCTCCTGGACAGCTGCTCCTTTTACAGACCCTGACTCTTTTCAAAGACCCCAACTCTTTTCAAAGTCATGTTTCTCTCTTTGCCTCAGTGTCCGGGAAGCTCAGCACTTAAATGAGGGGCCTTCTTTTAGCAAGCACGCAGGACCCTGCTGTGTTTCTTTCTGTGTATTCACTTTCCTTCTGGCCTCAACAAAAGAATCTGTTTATTTCCCCTTCAAACTGATTTACCTTTTACATATTTTTAAATCTTACTTTATCAAATGAATTTTCACTAGGTGCTTCAGATTCTTTTATGCCACAGGTAGAGCTTAATCGCATCCCATTTAGGGAAGGAGCAACGAGGCCCATCTCCCAATCTTTGATACCTGAGTTCTCTGCTGGCCTCACTCAGGTGGAGCCTTCTCTAAGGACACAGCTGAGTGCTCCTGCCTTTCCTGCACCTGTGTCCAGTTGCCCTCCTCCTGCGTGTGCCTCTGCCTCATGCTGCAGCAGGTCATGGGAGTGGGGGAAGCTGCCCTGGATGATCTGTGGATGGCTAAGGCTGCAGGGCAGCCACTGGGGACTGCTCACTTCTCCAGTGACTCCTCCCCACCCATCTCGGCACTGAGGCTGGCTGATATCACACCAGCCTGTTCTATTCTGAACACTTCTTCCTGGAAATGTTTTTACATCCAATCTCCCCACCCAACATTAGCCATCATCTGCTGGGTGGAAGCGGTCCACTCCATGGCTGTCATCCAGCCGGATGTAAAGTCTCTCTGTTATCCTGCCCATGAGCTGATGGGTTGGGCTGCTTTCATTTTGCTTCAGAAGTGACCTGGCTTCCCGATGTCATATTTCTCTATTTCGAATGGGCTCATTCCATCATTCATCAGTGGTTGAGTGCTACTGTGCCCCTGGGCTGCTGTGGGGAAACCTTGTCGGTGAGGCACTTCTGTGCTCCTTAAGACACATCATCTCACTCATCTCACTTCTCATCTCACTCACCCTAGTGCAGCAGTCCCCATGTTTTTGGCACCAGAGACCAGTTTCATGGAAGACAATTTTTCCATGAACCAGCAAGGGGGCAGTCTGGGGGAAGATGGTCTCGGAATGAAGTATTGCAGAATGATGCATCAGGCATTAGATTCTCATAAGGAACATGTAACCTAGATCCCTCGCACGTGCAGTTCACAATGGGTCCACACTCCTATGAGAATTTAATGCCAGTACTAACGTGACAGGAGGTGGAGCTCAGCTTTACAGCCTGGTTCCTAACTGCACTTCCTGACGGGCAGCCTGGTTCCTAACAGACCACACACCAGTAGGACTGGGGACCCCTGTCCCAGAGGGATTCTGACCACAGAGCATTGAAGATGAAATGAATGTGGCAACAGCTAATATATATTCCCAAACTGGGCTTCCCCTATTGCCATAAAAACTTTAAAAATAGAAAGAAGTAGATGGTGGCATCTTTTTTTTTGTTTTGTTTTTGTTTTTGAGACAGAGTCTCTCTTTGTCGCCCAGGCTATAGTGCAGTGGTGTGATCTCAGCTCACTGCAACCTCTGCCTCCCGGGTTCAAGCAATTATTCTGCCTCAGCCTCCCGAGTAGCTGGAATTACAGGCACCTGGCTAATTTTTGTATTTTTAGTAGAAATTGGCCAGGCTAGTCTCGAATTCCTGACCTCGTGATCCGCCTGCCTCGGCCTCCCACAGTGCTGGGATTACAGGTGTGATCCACTGCACCCTGCTGATGGTGGCATCTTAAAAATTCTTTTGTTCCCTTGCAGGAAATTATGTCTAGCCATGCCAATCCTTTCCTATCTTATTTGCTGTCTTGTCATTCATTCATTCAACAGATACTTGTTGAACCCTGCACTGTTCAGGACATGGTTCTGGCTCTCAAGGCACTGGCAGTCTGATTAAAGAAAGAGACATGCAAACAGGTTGTGAGAATTCATTGCCAGGTGTGATGGCTCATGGCTGTAATCCTAGCACTTTGGGAGGCCAAGGTGGGTGGATTGCTTGAGCCTAGGAGTTTGAGACCAGCCTCAGCAACTTGGCAAAAGCCCATCTCTACAAATAATACAAAAATTGGCTGGACATGGTGGCAAGGGCCTGTAGTCCCAGCTACTTGGGAGGCTGAAATGGAAGGATCACTTGAGCCCAGGAGGTCAAGGCTGCAGGGAGATCTGATTGTACCACTGCATTCCAGTCTGAGTGACAGAGCAAGATCTTGTCTCAAAAAAAAAAAAAAAGAATTCATCATGATGCCTACATGATGGAAGGAAGCTAAGAAAATTATGAGACAGACATTTACTTTGATTTTATATTTAGCTTTGAATATAAGCTAAGTCTGGTAAAGACATTTTATGTGAGACGACCAAGCATATTGTGTGTGTATGTGTGCATGTGCACGCGTGCACACAGCAGAGAACATAGAGACTTACTAATGTATAGCTTCAATTGCAGTGATTTAGAAAACATACTCCTCTATCCTCTATTATACACAGGACTGAGCCTTGATTTGAGGTGTCAGTGCTTCAGCACTGATGGCCAGAAGATGTCACTGCTAACCCATCAGAACCCAGGCTACAGGGCTGTGGCCCAAGAAGCTCTGGAATCCACTCATCAGAGGCCTGATGACTGCAAATACTGCAGAGAAAGGGCCTCACAGGGTCTCAGCAACAAGCCCAAAAGCGAATCAAGGTCTCCTTTTGCTGCTTCTTGGGTCCTTACTTGGAAAACAAGGTTGCTGGTGCCTGTGTCACCACACTCGGTAAATCTTTGACAGCTATTGTTAATGCTAGCCTGTAAGTTAGCTATAAAATTGCTGACTTGGAAACAGAGGAAGTTGTGCAAGCCAGCTAGAAGCAAAGGTGACAGGGCCACTGTTGAGACACTGTTCACAGGGAACACAACAGCACCATGTTCTTGCTTCTGCCCACCTTGTGTCAGCTCCTGCCAGCAGCACAGCGCCCCAACACACAGATATCAGCCCAGTTTCCTTCCCCCGTGAAGAGGGGATCAACTCCTCATTTCTAAGAGGCACAAGGAATAGTTTGCATGAAAGCAGATAATACGGCATGAGGAAGCATCATCTCTTTGTAGCAATGATGGCAGTCTGGCATGGCACTGAGACATGCTGTGTGCCAGTCACACATCAGGACTTAGGCCCAACACAGAGAGTTGGCCCTCCCGTTCAAAACCCATCACAGATCCCACCTGAAGAGCTGATGATATGCACTTGAAAAGAACTTTGTATCCAAACCTAACCAAGTCGGAGGGTCTGAAGCTCAGGATAAGAGTGCTGCCCTGAAATATATTTTTATCTGTGATGAACAAGTCCTCTAATGGGAAGTCCTGACAGAGAAAAGTGGCATGTCACCTCGCCCCAGTATGTGATTTTTATTCAGATTCCAGTAACATCCATTGACATCTGTTACCAGCAAGGTGCTGACTGAGAAGGAAAACTGGTCATCCACGGCAGCCTTTATATTGTTAGTTTTTCTGGTGAGTGCAAGTTGCAGCAGCCTTTTATAAGTTAGGGTGCATGGTGCTCTGGACCGGAATTTTTATTTTAAAGCAGTATTCTTGGACTACATTCTTCGAGCAGTCTTTCCCTCAAACTAAATGAATTTAAGCTTCACCTAAAAGGTTAGTAGAATTAGATTTCTGCTCTCAAACACTTCATGAGCCCTTAAAACCAGAACTCATTAATTCAACAACAGCCTGGGCCAAATAGCAGAGCAGATGCTGATGGCTTACAAAGGGCCTCTATATCCACTGCCTTCCTTAACTCTTAGACTCTACAGTAGAGGGTCACCATACCCATTTCTCAGAAGAGGAAACTGAGGCTCAGAGAAACAAGGCAACTTGCCCAAGATGATACACAATCAGCAAGGCAGAGTTGGGCTCTGACTCTGGCCTCAGCTGTCTCTGAAAGATACTGGCCCGACTCCATGCTTGTACTTCCACTTTAAAAGATTAGCAGACAATGCATAAAGCTTTGGGAATTAAAACAATAATTTTTCTAACTTCCTTTGAGTGAAAAAAAAAAAAAAGAAAAGGCACTGCCACTACAGGCCTTCCATTCTCTCTTCCTTTGAATTTAATTGGCCAGACCAGCATGCACCAGTCAAAGATAATGCTATCATTCTAGGGAGATAATGTATTCAGTCCTGCCATGAGCAAAATAACAAGAACCAGTTATCCCCCAGTTTAGAATGGTCACGCCTAAGCAGAGAGAAAGAGAGAGAGAGAGAGAGCTAGGCAAAGTCCCAGGACGGGGCACAGAACCACGGGCGAACCTGTGGCTACCTCGGCAGGAGTGGTCCATCTTGTTGAACTGAAAGTAGCCCGATTTGCACTGACACAGGGCGACGCCGTCCAGGTCAGTGCAGACGGAGGTGTCTTTGTCACATTCAGGACTCTTCCGCTTGCACAAGCTGCCCGCTGGAATGGAAAAACAAGATGGTGAAACAAAACAAAACCTCCTCCACTTCAAACCTTCAAACCTCCTCCACTTCAAAGCTCATGCATCTGCATGAACTTTCTGTTTAAAGAGGCTGAGAACAGTTTTCCGAACAGTCTCACGGAGCAACACTCCTCTCCGGAGTCCATCTGCACTGCCTTCTGCCACTCCTTCTCTGGTCAGTCCCAGGCTGTGCATGAGTATTTCCCCATTGAAAACACACTCAAAGTGTGCCACAGACCGATGGAGAAACCAGACTGGAATAAACAGGGCCCTGTTCCCTCCTCTGGTGCCCACTGCAAACACAGTCCTTAATGGCCCTGTGTCTTCCAAAAGGACTGCAGGGGTAGGATCAGCACAACCAGAAAATATGGTCAAGTTCTTACGAAGCCAAGACTTGGACTAAGAACAGGAGCGCAGGCCAGACTTGTCTCAGGTGGAAATGTATCCCAGCTCTGTGTGTCTACATGGCTTAAAAAGGGACCTAGCACCACTCCCTGTGGCAGAGTGGCTTGCTGTCCTGATAGTGTGCTGCCTACAAGAGACTGGTGATGATGAGTCTGAAAGACGATCTACTTGCCCCGGGCTGTAGTGTAATTCTGTTTATCGGGCAGTCTCCCCAGCTCTACTGATGGATTCTTGAGCCTTCTTCACCTCTGGGTCTTTAGTCCCTTGCACAAGGACTGGTTGCTACACATGGCAGCCTGTCACTCACCAGGGCACCACCAAGAGAAACAGGCAGGCAGAGGAGAAGCCTATCTTTCAGGCTTGCTACCTTGTTCACTTTAGGGCCTCATTCATCTCATGCATGACAAAGAATCATTTCATTATTATCAGAAAGCATTTCCTCTGGGGCATATGGCCCTCTATGAAGTTGTGTACATCAGACACAATGTGGGTGCATAGGTCTAATGTGTATATGGGGTACACAGGGAGTAGAACAAAAATAGTAAACCAACTAGATAGCAGATAGTACCTTATTTACACCCACGTGCAGGGAGAGGCAAGATAGAAATTTGCCGTTGTTAGGTGGGGCAAGCTCAAGTTTAGAACGGGAAGAAAGAGGCAAGGGGAAGGGCCATGTATCTATTGTGCAGGGAGGAATGGCTGCCAATTTTCCAGGCACGGTCTCCCATTTCCCACCTTAAGGAGGATGCCAGCCTATTCAGAAGCCAGGTATGCCCTCTTAATGCTGCAAAACTGCCCCTGCCCAGGCAGGTTTTAGTGACGTGAGTTGCTGCCCCACATGGGGTTCCCAACACCTGCCCTTTTGTGAGTCCTGAGAGCTCAGGGCCTGTGGACAGCCTGGTCACACGAGGTAAGCTTAGGACACAATTTCAGTTCTCAAAGCTGAATTTCCTGCCTTTATCAGTGGAAGCTGGCGTGCTCAATCAGAGAACCACATTTGTGTGTGTGATAGAATTTCCTTTGTTTATTGTAAAAAGTTTGTATTTAAGGGAGAAAAATTAAAAATGGAAAATCTCACCAGGCAAACACTGCAAAGCTGGCACCAGAGAGGTAATGAACTTCCACAATCCCTCATCTCAACTCTTTGAAGGCTTTGCCAGTCCTCAAGCCTGAAATTCCTCCAGGGCAGAAACCTGTCCAGGCTGACACTAGCCTTGTCCAGCAGCCAGCCAGAGTTGCCTGGCCTGATTAGATATTTTCCGGAAGCCAATGTCTCGTTTTCCTTCCACTCTGCCCATTAATCCAGCCTGTTGGCAAATCACTCTGCTGGAGCAACTGTGCCCTGCACTCTGCTTTTGCAGAAGCAGATCCATGCAAAAGCGTGGGACACAGGCCCTGCCTCTGCAGTGGAGGAGTCGCTACCCTACAAATTCTCAAAGAATGTTCTGCCATAAATCCATCCAATAGGACCACATAGAATCCCACTTTCACGTAAAACCCGGCGATGTGATTTTGCTACATTCAGAATTCCCATGGTCCTTCCTGGGCATAACATCCGCCAAAACAGACAATGAGACTCTAAGTAAATCTAAAGCTGAGACATTCCATGGGGGATTTCCAAAGACTAAACCTCTGGAGACAACAAAAGCTGCAGTTCTTTGAAAGGCAAGGAAGTGGATGTTTTGTGAAGACAGAAAACCCTCCCTTCCAATGGCAGTGTCCAGGGTAGCCCAGCACTGCCCTTATGCTGGAAACACCCAGATATCAGAAGCTATCAAGGCCACCTCACTAGCACTCAGGAAGGTTAACATGAGACCAGGTTGGTCTTGGCAAATCCTGGAGAAGACCTGGGAGGAAAAACAGGGAAGCAAGCCTGTTTTTTTCAGCCGATATGCACAGCTGTCTTTGTTCTCACAGGCCCTGAAAGGAGAAGTAAATAGGAACTTCAGCAAGGCAGCAAGGGAGACAGGCGCTATCCCATAAACCATATACAAGCAGTCAGAAGAATGGGAGTCTGAGAGTGGGTAGGGCAGCCCTGAGCAGGCTCTTTCAAATCCGAATAGCTGGCACTTGATTTGCAAGGCATGAATGCATTTACAGAGGACAGAAAGTAACCTGGTACAATGGTGACGACATAGAATGTACTCCATAAATATTTAGTGAACTGAAAGGTACCTTTCCTACGTCACTGGGGAGGACACTTGCTACCCTGGGATCCTTGGCAAGAGAAACAAAAAAGTAAAACCAAAGAGTCTCAAAGTTTCGAGCATGATATAATGAAGTAGAAAGCATGACTTTTCTACTTCACTCCCTATCAATAGTAACTTCAACTTCAGAAAGTTTAGAGTTTTTTTTTATTTCAAATTAATAACTAGCCTTAAATGAGCCAAGCTCCAGCTCTTATCCCAGAACAAAGGGTTAACAATCTGGATCCCAAGCTCTGGAATATATAGGCTCACTCCAGAAAGCCTGCTTGACTGGCAGTTATGGAACCCAGGCCCACTGGGAATGTTAATGTCGTGGATCTACCAGCAGACTAAGTGTCACCACCTGATACCTTCTATGTCCAGCATCTGGATGCCAGATGGGAGGTTTAGACTAGGAATCCTCTGCCAAACCTACTTGTGTAGTAAAATGAGATAACTTTGATCAAGTACCATGTGGCAATAGGGACAAGCACCCTTTGCAAAGAAGCACTTCGGATTCCAGTGAGTTTTCCTGTCCCAGAGGTGAAATTTCCCCTCTAAGACCCGAACTTCCCTTTTGAACTTGTCTCCAATCCCTTTCTTCATTTGCCTCACACCAGATGCACTATAGAAGCTTTTGACAAAACAGACAAAGCAAGAATGAGTAAAGGAAAATCATCGTTTATGGCACCCCTGTGGACATTCTGGCCTACATTCTTCTGGTCCTGTTTCTGTGCATTTATAATGTGCAAACAAACAAACACAAAAGATGGGTAATACTGCACATGCTTTTTTATTTAACCTAATACTGTATCATGATGAAGGTTTTGGTGGTGGTTGTTTATTTTGTTTTTTGAGTCAGGATCTCACTCTGTGGCCCAGGCTGAGTGCAGTGGTGCGATCATAGCTCACTGCAGCCTTGAACTCCTGGGCTTAAGGGCACCTCAGCCTCCCAAAGTACTGGGATTACAGATGTAAGCTGCCAGATGAAGGTTTTCTGGGTCATTGACAAGCATTTACATTATGTTTCCCTAAAGAGAACAGGAACTTTTCAAGGTAAAAAAAGAGTGATTTCTGCTTTGTTACCTTACATCAGCTCCTATATCCCTCCCCCTCCCACATCAACACTGGATAAAAGAAATAGAAGGAGCTGCATGCCAAGGATCAGGTGTCTTCAAGGCTGTGTGCACAGGACCCTGGGTGTGTGCGTGCACGTGTTTGTATGTGCATGCACACATACAAGAAGATACATGCACACAAAGGTCTTTTGCTTAATACCCATGTCAAAAGTAGGCTCTGTGAGGGCCTTCCCTGGGCCTGAGCCCTGGACGCCTTGCATTTCCATCTTAGGTCTGTGTCTAACTATATAGACAGGGTCATCCAAGAGGGCCATCCTCTTACCTCTAAAGATCCGCCTCTGAGATCCCAAGAGCTGGCAGACCTCAACAGAGGACTTGCAGGAGTTGACACATTTCTGCATCCTATCAGCCAGGTCAAACAACGTCACATTGGAGGCCAGGGAAAAGGTTGTCTGCAGTGAGATCACCACCGCATTGGACTCCCTATAGGCAAAGTTTGTGGGTTTTTAATAGCCCTGAAATGACACGTGGGTCCCAAGACTTTTAGAAATGAGTGTCATCGCCATTCTCCAGTGACGGAATGGGAGAGCATGAAGGTCAGTGACCTTGGCCCTGGATTACCCCATGGGTGGGTTAAAACAGGGCCCGGTTTTGTTGCTGTCACCCATGTTAGAACAGCCCTGCCCTCCGCTTCTACAGACTGGTTCACAAGCAAATGTAATTCTGTTACTTACCTAGAGGCTTGAACTGTAGATCTGATGTAACTAGGTAACGTGGAAAAACACATATTTAACTGAAAGGAAGAACAAGTCCGTCGTTAACTGTGAGTTAGACAAAAGCCTTGGACCTAGAACCAGTTTCCTATTTTCAGGATAAAACAGGCATTTTCCAGCCATCAAGTTATCAGCAGGCGGCTTTGCACAGAAGTAGTGTCCTTTTTTTGTTCGCCTCTTAAATGCCTTCTGTTGTTCCATGAGTACAAAGAGAAAGAGGCAGAGAGTAAATCAGTGGGGAAAATCTTGGCAGGAAATGATGTTCAGAACAGCACCCTTGGATGCAAAACATCTTCAAAGGAGCAGCTCTCTTCTAAGGCCCAGGGTTTCAAACAACTCAGAGGCAACTGTTTATTTGGACTTTGCATAGTGAACGAGCTGCACTGGAAAGGCTCCTTTCAGCTACCCTAGGTCTGACAGGCCCTACATAGACGCCTTATCATCTACAATGAGTTGACCTAACTCAAAGACAGGTCTTCCTCAAAAAGGCTCTCCATGAGAAATTATATGACGTGGGTCAAGAGCCCTTTTGTGGAGAGCAAATTAAGAGCTCCTCTCCCTATGTTTGCCTTGTGCCCTTGGAGACAGAAGAAAATCCCTCTAACAGCATGAAATATCAGGCCTGCTTTCCTGCTGCCCTGCACAATAGGAGCTAGAGACTCCCTTCTCGGAGTGGAGGGACTCAGTACTGGGTCCAATGTAGACCCACCTGTCTTCAAGGCCTGTGTCTCAGATACATGCCACTCTGTAGAAGTTAGAGGCAAACATGGGACATTATCAAACCCTTTTGGCCTCTTATGACATTACTTTATAGCCTAATAGCAATGATTTATTATTGTTGTTTTATTATTAACGTGTTTTTCCAGGTTTGGTAAACAGAACATCTTGGGAAAGACCATTCGCATGGCTTCCCCAGCCAATGATTGATTAATTTTCACTCTTTCTTGGGGACAAGTGTGTCACCTCACCAGTAAATTACACGTTGATACTGGGCAAAAAAATAACAAGTCAGATAAGTCACTGAGCGCCGTGTAATGTGAAGAACTGCACTTCTGCCCAGGGGTCTAAACCCCTGTACTATCTTAGCAGGAGATATCCAACCACAGCATGACCAAGGGGCAGCAGTAGTGAAGGGGCAAGGTGTAGGATTAGCAGTCATAAAATTCTGCTGTGTAGTAAAGAATTTGACCTCGGCCAAAGGGAAGTCAGGTCTTTGCTCTTGGCTCCTGGGAGGCCATCTCAAGCCCTTGGAATGTGCTGTCTAATAAAAACGTCTTTGTTTACCTGGGGGCACTGGGTCATGCCAGAGAGTCCAACAATGTGATTTATGGTGGGGTTGGGTAACATGGTAACAGCTCCATGTCTAGAGGGGCTAGACATTGAGGTCAGCCACATGACAAAGCCCCACGCAAGGTTCTGGAGAGCTTCCGTGGTTGGAAGTACTCCCTGAATACTGGACACACTGTTGCCGGGAGGAGTTAACACTGCATGACTCCTCAGCGGGAGGATGGCTGGAAGCTCTGCTTTTGGAACTCTCCCTGCCCCATGCATCTCTTTACTTGGCTGATTTTAACCTGTTGACTTTCACTGTAATAAACTGCAGCTGTGAATATAATAGCTTTTAGTAAGCTCTGTGACTCCTCTAGAGAATTATTGAAACTGGGGGTGATCTTGGGGAAAGCCTGAACTTAAAATTGGTATCAGTAGTAAGGGTGGTTTACTGGACTGTTCCCCAACTTTGCACCTGCTCTGTGTGGACTCAGGCAATATCATTCACTTCCAGACCTCCCGGGTTTCCATCTGCAGACATGCTGGCAATGCCTTTTACAGGAGTGTGCCATCTGGCATCATCACTATCATGAAGTGAATGCTCAGGAGTCAGAGAAATAGAATTGGATCCATATTTTACACAAATAAAATCCAAAGTCCTATAGAAATGTATAATTCCTGGCTAATATACTAACTCTTACCCACAAAGAACAAGTAAAATTGAGATTGGAAATCAATTCATCTCTAAAGATTTTTAATGGCAAATTTCAATTTTCTGAATCTAGGGTTTGAGAACTCACTGTATAGATGAGTCAAATCTCGGACTTAGCAGTTGAGAAGCAAAGTTTATTTTCTGAGCTTTATTTTCCTCTCTTCTTTCTTCCTCTCCATTTTCCTTTTTTGTTGTTGCTGTTTTTGGGGGTTTCTTTTTTGAGACAGGGTCTCATTCTGCCACCCAGGCTGGAGTGCAGTGGTTGATCAGAGCTCACCACAGCCTCAACCTCCAGGGCTCACATGATCCTCCCACCTCATCTTCCTGAGTAGCTGAGACCACAGGTGCATGCCACCAACCCCAGCTAATTTTTGTATTTTTTGTAGAGATGGGGTCTTGCCATATTGCCCAGGATGGCCTTTTTCTTTAAAAAAAAAAAAATTCTGATAAAAAGCAGGCAAATGACCCCTTGATCACCTATACAGTGAGTTCTCAAACCCTAGGACACCAGGATTAACTGTTGGCACTTTGGCATTCCTTTGAGGAAAAAGAAGATCATTCCCCCGAGCTCCGAAACACAAGGAGAAAGTTACACAGCGAGTCAACAGCAGATGGGACCATACGATTTTCTGGGTCTTTCCTCCTCACCAACAGCTCCTGCTGGTTCTGTCATCTGTAGGTCTGTGACTATGAGTTTGCACATGGAAAAGAAACGCCAAGGTGCAGATAAAGACTGTGAATGAGGACACATTTGAAGAAACTCTTCTACTGGGCACTGACACCTCGCTTCCATTTCTGAAAGGCTTTTTATTTTATCATGAAGTTTCCCTTCCAAATACAACAAAAGTGAAGAGCCCAGGAGACACAGCTGACCCCTAGCAGTCCCGACTTTTGGAATGAAATCTGTTCTAGGAAACAAAAGACGAGTAGAAAGATGCCATTCAGGACACTTACCGTTTTGGTGATCTCATTTTCAACTTCTTGTAGATCTGAATGTTTTTCCACAGTAGTATTAAGAAAAGTTCTCTTTAATTTAAACTCTGTCATGAAGGTTCTTACTGAAAATGAAAATGTAACTTGTTAGATCATGCGACAGAAGAATCTATGTCAGGCTGTGTGTTTGCAAATCTCTGGGGTGTCCGGCTTTACTCTGCCTCACGGGACAATCCCTCTGCATTTCTTTCTCCTTATGAGTGGAGACCCCTCTCCCTCTTCTAGATTTTTCTGTAGCAAAGTGAGCATCTACTGGGCTGTGCTGAAGGCTTAGACTGAGCAAACTTTTGACAGAGAGAAACTCCAAAGAACCTTTTGTCTATGTGCAAGGCTGCTAAGAGAAGGAGCCTTCACGATGTCTCTGGGATGGCCTCCCACATAATAGATGCCCAACAAAGCTGCTACAAAGAAGAAACATGAGCAGGTCTAAACAACGTCATCCTAGGAGGAGGGAGGGAGGTGTGTTAGATGTGAAAAATGCTCCTCAGGCCTCATCAGGCTTTCGACAGAGGAAAGCTTTTGTCCTCTGAGGTCTCCAGCAGAATCATGCCCTCCACATTCAAGGGGGTGCTTCAGTTTCCGTTTGTCCTGAGACCACCCCCATTCAAATCCCATTCCTCTTGGTAAGAGGAAATTCCCATTTTATCATTGATAAAGGGGGCTTCCAGAGGTCAGGCAACTTCCTAAGAAAGCTCACCCAGGCTCCCAACGGCCACCATTGACATTGGAGCATATGCATGTCCATCTTCAAAGCTCTTCTTTCCCCTATGACCTCTGTGCCCTGAGGAATCTGATATATTAAGGATACCCAAGGGGCCTGAGAGAAAGAAAGGTGCCACGCATTTGTGGTGGGCCTATACTCCAGGGCACTGCCAACTCCATGATTATAAGCCACATAATGAAAACAGCCCATATTCGAGACACTGTTGGGTTCCGAAATGAAAGAAAGCAGTCTCATTTTCAAGGCCCATTTCAATCATAAAATAAAATTCTAGTTAACATCAATTTGTGCTGATTGGGCCTGAGGGGAATGGGACTTAAAAATGGGCAGGCAACCAAAATTTAGTATGGCATGTTTTATTGCTGGCTCTTATTTTCCTTTATATTAAATGCTTATCTTTCCCTCTGGAAGAAAAAAAAATAACTCAAGACACAGAAGTCCATGAAGCTGTTCTTTCTCCGAAAGCTTGCATGCTGAATTGAGAAAAAGGCCCACAAATGAGCCAGAGAAAACATCTAACATCTTATACTTACTGTCTAAAGCGCTTAATCCTTACTTAACATCTTTTTGCCTGCTCTACAGTTCAGTGAAGCCAGCTGCTTAGGACTCTTTGTGAGCAGCAGGGAGCTCTTTGAAAACATTCTTGGCCAAATGAAAGCATTTCAACATGCTCTAATTTGCATGTTCCTCTGATGTTTATGAACAATGAAGTTAAATGACTTGAAAAGGGAAAGATGATTGTGAATGCGATAGTGCTGTTCTCCTCCTGAGCTGTGCTACCTGTGGGACCCTCCGCACACAGGCTTCCAGAACAATGGTTCCACCTCTTCACTTTGCCATCTTACATGTCTAGGCTGATACTTAAGATTCTCTGTATAGAAATTCACATTGCAAATGTCAGGTACATAGATCTATTCTGAGTCAGGACAGTAAACGTGGCCTCTGCTTTCAGTGTGAATATGAAGATACATCAGTTTCCTTCCAAACTCTGCAATCGCTCCAGGCAGGGTTTTTTTTGTTTTGTTTAGGGCATTTACACCTTTATGCCTGCAATTACATCATCACCTAGCTCTGAGTAGGATTTTTACTTCCATTTTGACTGTTGATTTCCCTGTGTTATCTAAATGATTTTTGGAGGGAAAGAGCCAAAATTATTACTTTGTATTCAGCAGTTTATTGTTTTCATTGTTTTCAGTTCTGGTCCAAGAGTTTGAAGTCTAAAGTTAAATGATATCTCCCATCTGGACAGCTCTTTACCATTTTCAAAGCTTGCTCAAATATATTACTTTATTTGATCTTCACAATAATCTTGAGTGGGAAGCAGGACAGATGGTAATCTGATTTTACAGATGAGGAAATTAATGCTCAGGAGCCACGTGTTATAAGTGGTGGCTCTGGAGCTGGAAGCAAATCATTTGAGCCCTGGGCAAATATACTTTCCCCACAATCCTTAAAAATAAAATCATTTCGAGCTTCTCTGTTCTTAAACTAAAAATTCCTGGCTTATTTCTTAGGGTGCGGCTAAATAGTTTACTAAAATGCAAGTAAATTATTAGAATAAAAGAAATTCTTTTTTGTGTGTGTGTGAGATAGAGTCTTGCTCTGTGGCCCAGGCTGGAGTGCAGTGGTGCGATCTGGACTCACTGCAACCTCTGCCTCCCGGGTTCAAGAGATTCTAATGCCTCAGCCTCCTGAGTAACTGGGACTACAGGCATGTGCCACCACGCCTCGCTAATTTTTGTAATTTTAGTAGAGTCAAAGTTTTACCATGTTGACCAGGCTGGTCTCGAACTCCTGATCTCAAGTGATCAGCCTACCTCGGCCTCCCAAACTGTTGGGATTACAGGCATGAGCCACTGTGACAGGCCTGTAATCCAGAATGAGAGAAATTCTTGATTTTGGCTGATGTCTCTATTTCTAGATCCTTCTTTTTGAAATAATGTTTTCATCATCTTTGTATTTTAAATAATTTTCAAAATTCTACCATTATTTTGGTAGGGTACTTCTTTAAAAGTCGCTTCAGCCTATAGGTAATAGCACTTTCAAAGGATATAGACACTGGCTCTCTCAAAAACACTGAGCACTTTTTTTGTGTTAAGTGTCACACTGGACAATTTAAGACAATTCAAAGATGAGTTATTTTACCTGCCAGTTTCCTTACTTAGCTTAGAAACTGTATCTGGCTGGGCACAGTGGCTCACATCTGCAATCCTAGTGCTTTGGGAGGCCAAGGCAGGCAGATCACTTGAGGTCAGGAGTTCGAGACCAGCATGGCCAACATGGCAAAGCCCTTTCCATACTAAAAATACAAAAATCAACCAGGCATGGTGGTGCTGCCTGTAATTCCAGCTACTTGGAGGCTGAGGCATGAGAATCGCTTGGACCTAGGAGGTGGAGTTTGAAGACAGCGGAGGTAGTACCACTGCACTGCAGCCTGGGCGACAGAGTGAGACTCTCTCTCAAAAAAAAAAAAGACCCAAAAAACTCTGTATGTTTCATTTCTAACTTCTTCAACAAGTTATATATTAAATTCAACATTCTAACAAGTGTCACACCCTGCAAATAAGAAAGCGCCTAAGAGTAACACATTATCATGTAATAGAAAGAGCTGTGGGGTGGAAACCAGGTCTCTCATCAATCTGTTACATAATCTTGGCCACTTAGCACTTTGTCAGGGCCTTGTTTTCATTTGGTTTGTTTGTTTGCCTTTTAACTTGTGAAATGGAGATGATTTTCAAAATCAAACAGCTTCACGAATCTATCAAATTAGTGAACAAAATATGACAAATTGTGTGATTCAATTAGGACAGCAGCTTTCCCAAAATGTATCTGCCTACGAACAGGAGCATGAAGATCATTTTTAAAAACTGAAAGAATGTGTGAATGAGTACAACAATCAGAGTTTTACTCTCTCTTTTCTCCACCTAAATTGTGTTTGTTTTTTTTTTTCCTATGTAGTCAGAATAATCCTTTTGACTTTTCTTTCCCTAGCTGCAGGGTGGAGTGGTTAAGCAAATAATATTATACACAAATGATGGCATAATATGCAGTCATTAGGATGTTTGTACACTGTTTTTAACAACATAGAAAAATGTTTAAGACATAATATTTATACAAATATCCTATGATTTCAACTATGTAAAAATATACTGCACACAAAAACATAATGCAAAGTAGGGTGCTCTATCTCTAGGTATTAGAATAATGGATAATGGCTTCCACTTTTTTCTATATTTCCATACCTTTGACAAACACTGATTTTGATTAGGAAGAAAAATAATAAATGTTACTTTGTAAAATAGATTGAGGTACAGAATAAAGTCCGAAATAGACTAAGTCTCTTACCCAAATTGCATATCCCTTTTTCCAACAGGTACCCAACTGGGCATTTGCAGATAAAAGATCCCTGAGTATTGTTGCATGTGGCCATGGATGGGCAGGGGCTGGAGAGGCATTCATTCACATCTGTACAGGAGAAAAAGGAAGACCATACTGAATCTGTAGCAAACAGCAAAACCATAACCCAGTATAGTAAGTACTTACTAAGGGCCAAATGGTGCTAGGTGTGGTGAGACCCCAAGAATGAGTATGAGAACACTCTTGCCCTCAAGGGCTTACCATCTATTGCAGGTGGAGGTGGCGACAGAAACAACTAACTGTAAATACAACATAGGATTTGCATATGTGGGGGAAGCAGCAAATTTTAATGGAGGGGAGAATTAAAGACTGTTTCAAATAACATCTGCACTACAACTGAAAGGAGTTTAATAAATAGATTAGGGTGGCAGCGGGGGATTCCAGGCCGAGGCATCAGCACAGGAAAGTCCTGGGGCAGGAATAGGGTCCAGTGTGGCAGGAGTGTCGGGAACAGACCCATATCAGGAAGTCTGTCAGTGCTACACTACAATCCCTGACATTCTCCTGCAGATCACAACCTACAAGCATGCTAACTCTCAAGTAAGCAGGGTATTACCTAAAACAGCATATTTGTCCACATTTTGGAGGAAAAAGGAGTGCATTGGGTAGCCCAATGTGGTACTGTAGTATAGACCTCTGGACATCATATTACTTACCCACACTGCAGTCAGCCCCTTGCCAGGAAGGCAGGCACCTGCAGTGGTAGCCACGGCTGGTGTTGTCTGTGATGCATTCGCCATCATGAAGACAAGGGTTTGTGGCACAGCTGTTGACTACAAACACATTCCAGGAGTAAAGCAGTTAACCACACAGGAAATATAAAGGCAGCTCTAGGTAAATATTTAATTCTCCCAGTTAATATTTGATTCTTGCTTATTTCTGTTTACTTGCCCTGAAAGGCCATACTACAAAAGTAAAATGGGTTTCCCAGTGGGACTGGGTCCTGATACTAGTTTGTGTCCAGATATAAGTGTTAGACAATGGGACGGATCCCTGAATGCAAGAACTGATTCTAATCAATGCTGCTTACAGGTCACCCCATTCAGGATTGATGATAATATTGCCTTTGTGACACTTAGAAAACTCTAGGTAAATCAGTGCCAATTGAAAGCACACATTAAGGGGGAAAAGGATCTCTGATCAACTCATCCCCCCACTACGAGATTTACTCTGTGTGCATTTGTCTGTGTGTGCATGCACATGCCCTGCCCTTTCTCTTGGGCTTTATCAAAATCATAGTATCCTTTACCCCAAAATCTCTAAATTTAACTGGGCCTCCACATATGATGCAATATTTAGAAAATGATCAGAGTTGAGCAGTTATGTAATATACTTCATAAAGGTTTCTGACATACTCAGAGAAGCTGAAGCCTATAACTGCATTGTCTGCAAAGAGGAAATCAGTGGTGGAATGAAACAAAGAAGGTAAAAATCAAGTCTTCATTCAAAAAATAGTAACAGTAACCCTGAAAACAAATAAGCTAAACCTAAAGATGGTATTCCTATCCTTTATTGCCATGTCAAATATTACTTAAAATCACCCACAGAAGCACAGCACCAGTATAACCAAACAGTGATCCATGAACACTGGCACAAAAAATATACCAACAGCCAGTGAATCTGCCCCTAATACTCACTTACAGTTATCATCAGAATGTCTATAATTGGCTTTAAGGGAGATTTGTGAATTAGATTCCATCTGGCACTGGAATATATGTGGCCTGTGAAACTGAAGGTTAGAAGCCTTGAAGCAAGGCTCCCAAACTTCCCTGGGGAAAGATCCACTTTTCATTTCCCAGAGGTACTCAGATCACTAGTACAAAGGAGCACTATGGGGCTGGCATGGGGGCGGTTTGCTTATGAGCCTTCAGCCCAGGTTGACTGTGGCTGACAAGCTGGAACTGTGCTGCTCACTGAGCTTCCTGCCCCAGACACTACAAAGCATCATCTCTTCTTTCCTTCTTCCCTAAGACACCAGTTTCCATTTCACTCCTTCTCCAGCAGCAGTTTTCCTTTTCCTGCGTCTGGACAAGCCAAAAGCATAATTTTGAACATGACATGAAAAGATTCATCATCCTACTTCCTTCTACTGGTCCTTAAATGACAAAAGATCATTTGGCTGGTTTTACTTTCCAGCAACTTCAATATGGCTACAAAAACAACCTTAAGTGTGATGTAAAGGAGCCCTGGCTGCGTAGTCCCTGTGGGAAAAGGTTAGTTCACCATCTTTTCATTTACATGTCCCCCTACTTGCATTTATCAACTAGCCACACTCTCTTTGGGAGACAAAGAAGCTTGGGCTCAAGAGAAGCCCAGTTTCTTTGGATCAAGAGAAGCCCAGTGACCCCAAGAAGCCCCTGTTGACTGGGGAGGCCCTGACTCAGAGACTCTGGGATCTGATCTAGAAGCCGATACCCAGTTTATCCCTGTTTCAGCTAGGCCACCTAAGCTTCTTTACTTCAGTTTCTCCACCCTGCAATCCTGCATCACTGCCCTCCTCTCACCACTGAGAAGTTAAAGGCATGCTTGAAAAGCTCTTAAGCCGGGTGTGGTGGCTCAAGCCTGTAATCCCAGCACTTTGGGAGGCTGAGGTGGGCGGATCACCAGGTCAAGAGATTGAGATCATCCTGGCTAACATGGTGAAACCCCATCTCTACTAAAAATACAAAAATTAGCTGGGTGTGGTGGCACACACGTGTAGTCCTAGATACTTGTGAGGCTGAGACAAGAGAATCACTTGAACCCGGGAGGTGGAGGTTATAGTGAGCTGAGATTGCGCCACTGCACTCCAGCCTGGCAACAGAGCAACACTCCGAAACTGAAGCTTACAAGCCTTGAAGCAAGGCTCCCAAACTTCCCTGGAGAAAGATCCACCTTTCATTTCCCAGAGGTGCTCAGATCACTGGTTAAAAAAAAAAGAAGAAGAAAAGAAAAAGAAAAGCTCTTACAACTACAGGGCATTAAAAGCTGCAATTGTGCCATCTACTGATGTGACACATGGTCAGTGCATCCTTTCCTCTTTATTCAGGAAGCATTATGCAACACAGGGGCGAGAAAATTAGGCCCACCCATGGCCTTCTTTTACACTTTAAGTGTTGCAACAGGAAGCATTTTAGGTCACCAAACAGAAGCTATTCCAAATGCCAGCCATTTCCACAAATTCACATGAACCCCGAGCCCCATGGAGCTCTCTGTGCTGGACTAGGCCTTGCAGTTAATGTGTGCTTGTGTGACTGTGTTTTACCTGAGGCTGAAGAGGACGGTGTTATTGTTGACTGTGTGCTGCTGTGAACAGCAAAGGTGGCAGATTTGGGAGCCAAGGCTTTAGCTGTGGAAACGTCTGTGGTTTGGGGAGATGTTCCGAGGGAATGTGAAGCTGGACTATACTCTGCTGTAACGCCAAGCTTTGTGGTCAGTTCTTTTGCTGATGTGGGTACACTGGTCAGAGGGATCAATCTGGTGGTAGCATCTACATTCACTTGTTTCCTTTCTGTGCTGACGCCACCTTCTGTTGAGATTTGAGGAACTAGAATTTCAGGATGGGTCGGCAAGAGCTGTTTTCCAGCTGTAGTCTGTACGGCTATAGGGCCACTGGCCAGAGATGCTGTGCTTGACAGGGTGCCAGGAGTGGTCACAGGAGGTTGAGAGGTCTTCAGAATGGTGGTTGTGAAAGCTGGAGACATTTGCGCTAAGTTGGTGCTTGTGGCTGGAAGGGTTTGCTCTGTGGGGGACTCTGTTAAGGATGGAGTCAAAAGAGAGCTCGTTGTTACAGCCTTGGTGGACTCTGTGGGCAGAGACCCCGGGCTTGGTGACTTTGACTCTGTAATGATTTTCTCTTGGTGTGGGGTGCTCTGGTTCTTAAGGTCTATGGTTTGGCTATTATGGAGCATTGTCACGAATGATGTCATTGTTGATGTCTGAACTGAAGTCACAGGAGTCTCCCTTGCCCTGGGCAGGACTAGGGTAGAAGATGACGGTGGTAAGGTTGTTTGTGAGACAGAAAGTGCAGCAGATGTAGATGCTGTTAAGGATACTGGTAAAGGTGATGGTGAGGAAGACAATGGTGTGGATGCATCAGAGGTAGACTTTAGCAGATGCACAGAGGCCCTGGTTGATGGTAAAATGGATGAAAATAAATGGTGGGATTCTGACACAGAGGGCAGAGACAAAGGAGGCCCTGAAGAAGAAGAGGAGGAGGAAGAAGCAGCAGCAGAGGAGGAGGAGGAAGAATAAGAGTCACCAGCAAACCCAGCAACAGTGTCCAGAACAACTGAAGTGTTTGGCATATTAATGGTGGGTGTGTAAGACGGAAGGTTGGATGTATGCAGAACTGGTGACTCGGTAGGAGGCTCAGCATATTCCCCGTCATAGGATGAGATGTTACTTCTGTCAGTCTGAGCATAGAAAAAGGAGGAATAGTCTGAATGTGAAGAGTTTGAGACCTTAATATAAGAAGTCGAGCTCTCCACAATGTCTGAGGATGAACTGTTATCTGTAATGGACAGTAATGCCCGTTCTCCTTTGGTGAAAGTAGATGACAGGTAGGTGTGGTCTGTGTGGTCGCTGGAAGTCCTTTGTTCAATAGCTGTGCTACTCACTTGACCGTAGCTAATCCCAGTGACTGCAAACGGAAAAGCCAAAGTTAGGTCAAATAAACAAATCTCTGAAGTATGTACTATCAAACAGACTTTCAGTGTCCTGAAACGAACCCAAGTGGGTATAACTCAAGTGGGTGAAACATTTTCTTTGGAGAGGTGGTTTTCAATGGTGAGCACTTTGAATAAAGACATTGTGGGCGGGCAGGAATGGTCAGTGTCTCCTCTGAGCAGACTGACTGGAGAGAAGCAGTGGCAGCAGCAGTGGAAATGGTAACAGAAGTGGGGACTAAGGGTCTGAAAATAGAGAGTAGTTCCAAATTCCCTCCACATGCCTTACTTGACAAAAGCAAATTAGTATCTGAAAAGATCTTAAGACCCCAAATGGAATAACTGTTATGCCTTAATGGAGGAAAACCCTCCCAACTTCCCATTCTGTAGAATAAGATATTTCTTTCCCAGGAGATTGACCTCAGTGGTTGGTCTCTTATTTTAAGCCTCCCAGCAGACACTATCCCAAATTCCTTAGATGAGTGTGTGCAGAGGGCTCAGGGTAGGAATTGGGGAGGGGTGTTGACCTTGCTTAGGTGGGAGAAGCTAGAAACTTCTCTCCATAAAGAAGTGCCTATAAGGCACTTTCTGGCTTGAGAGCTAACTGAATCATCCCAAGACTGTGAGTAAACGGACAGATGAGCTGAAGGGATGTGTTAAAAGAGACTGTGGAAGATACCCCACCTCCAAGGGCACTGGAGGCAGCCAGTGACTCTGAAACCAGGCCAACATCGTCCGTCACGTTCACGTGCAGAGAGACGCTCTCTGATTCTTGGGGCATGGCTGCTGCAGGGCTGCCCACTTTCCCAGAAGTCGTGCTCATGCTGATGTTGGTGAGGGTGACAGACCGCAGTGTGCGTTCCCCATTTCCAGTGACAGTAGCTGAAGTGTGGGTGCCAAGAGAGGGCACCCCAGAAGTCCTGTTCTCTGCGCTGTCGGAAGTGTCATCTAGTGCTCCGCCCTGCTCTCGGCTGTCTTCCAAGGCTAAAAGAGGAGTGAAAGGGGATGGCTGATAAATGTAGGGCTGGAGTGACAGGATTGGGCACCGAGCCTCACTTCCTGGGCGATGGGAGCCAAGACACTTCCCCATACTTTTAGAATCTTTATCGGAGATGTCTGTTGCTCTTGCAAACACGGATCAGTGATTGAAACCTCAAGAGGAACTGTGGATCAGGACATCTGTTCAGACACCCTGGATTTATAGGATTTATATTACTTTAGCAAATAGGATCGATACTGGATTTCTCCTCAGTGATATATAATAAACCGAGGTTATGTCAGCAGAGGCGATGAGGAAGTAAACAGTGGGTGAAAGACTAATAACTTCACTGGGGCTTTAGACATTTGCACAAGGCCCAGGAGGGAGGCCACAGTCCTCCTTGGAAGGCTCTTCCTTCTGGAAGGACCAAGAATACATGAATGGCCACAGGGCCAGTCATTCCACAGCATTAGTACAATGGCAGAGAAACAGCCTGAGGCTGAGGGTGAAAGGTGGGCTCATTTTTTGTCTTCTTTTATTTTTTTTAAATGCATGGGTTTTATTCTATTGATGAGGATGGAAAAGGGAAGATGACACATGAATAAATATCCTTTTCTTTCTCTTTTGGGTAGGTTTATGGTACAAAACTAAAGGGTCTTAGAACTAATCTTAGATAGATTATGAGATAAGCCCTTCTTTTCAGAAATGATGAAAATGAGGTCCAATTCTCCTTGGCCTAAATCCTTCCAAATATGGCTGTACAAAAAAAACAAAAGCAAATAAACAAAAAAACCCAGACTACTCCTTTTCTGGTTCTTATTCCCATTCCCAGCCCAGACTGGCCATTGGTACCCCATGGCCATGCTCTGATGGAAAAGAGTGTAAAGCTGAGCATTGGCTAAATTCATTTCAGGATAGATTTGAATCGATAGACAGGATGAGCGTGGGCCATGAGCATCACTGAGAAAGCCAAAAGCCAGAGATAGATGCGACTCAAGCCAAGCTGAAGGGCTCGAGACCTGTGGAGAGCCAACCAGGAGAGGCTCAAGAGCGGGATCTATCTGCACACGATTTCTCTGGGCAAAGAGAAAAAGGCCTTGGGTGGGGAGATCCTTAACTCTCTGT
>CAUYQU010035276.1:0-37644 GCA_963574635.1 Cheracebus regulus
TCCACAAAACATACATTTTTCTCAGTATCACATTACACCTATTTTAAAAGTGACCACATAATTGGAAGTAAATCACTCCTCAGCAATTGCACAGCATTTCACAGGTTTAAATAAAATATTGGTTGGCTGCTTACTTGTTATTTTCATCCCCTATTCCTTCATGTCTCCATTGTTAAGCACAATTATTGGCATAAAAGAGGTTTTTAATACCCATTTTTAGACTGCATTCTAGCCTGGGCAATAAAACAAGAATCCCGTTCTGTCTCCCCCTTTCTCTTCCTCTTTCTTTCTCTCTTTCATTCTTTTTTTTCTTTCTTTTGCTCTTTCTTTCTCTTTTTCTCTCTGTTTCTTTCTTTCAAAAAAAAGAAGAAGAAGAAGAAGAAGAAGAGAATACAAATGGCAGAGGAGCCAATGACTCTGAGATTGATCAATAGAAATTGTGAAGTCTGAAAAAGAGATACAAGATTTAAATAAACAGGACTTCAGAAACTGTAGGGAAATACACACTTAGTAATCTAAGTTTTAAGATGAGAAGAGAGAGATAATGGGGAAAAATATTTGGAGAAGTAATGGCTGCAAATCTCTCAAATTTGACTAAAGATGTAAATTTATAGCTCCAAAAGAAGACATCTGTGAGGCCAACAAACATATGAAAAAATGCTCATCATCACCGGTCATTAGAGAAATGCAAATCAAAACTACACTGAGATACCATCTCACACCAGTTAGATGACGATCATTAAAAAATCTGGGGACAACAGATGCTGGAGAGGATGTGGAGAAACAGGAACACTTTTTCACTGTTGGTGGAAGTGTAAATTAGTTTAACCATTGTGGAAGACAGTGTGGCTATTCCTCAAGGACCTAGAAATAGAAATTCCATTTGACTCAGCAATATCATTGCTGGGTATATATCCAAAGGATTATAAATTGTTCTATTATAAAGACACATGCAGCCCTGTTGGGCAAGCTAATCTCCAACTCCTGACCTCAAGTGATCAACCCACCTTGGTCTCCCAGAGTGCTGGGATTAGAGGTGTCAGCCACCATGCCTGTCCTCTGACATCTGAACCATATATGCACAGACAGATGGCAAACAGATCAATTAAGGATAAAAGAGCTAAATTGAAATTTTAACTGCCACCCAAGAGGCAGCATTTTCAATATAAGTTCAACAAAGTTAATTATCTGCTAAAACAAAAATAGCAAGTCTTCTGAGGAATGTATTTTTTTAAATTAACCATTTCTTCTTATATTAATATACCAGGACTTGAGGTAATAATATATTCAGTGACTCACACACTCCAATAATAAATACTCTTAGGTAATCATCAGCCTGAAACAAATCTTCATTTATTGACTACTTACAGTACAGTGATTTTGCATCTTAGCTGGTAATCAAAGATGGTTATGTATTAAATAAGAGAAGACATAGTCTCTCTTCCAGATATCACCTCTCCGAAATCTGGGCAAATTTAATTTTAAGAACTGGAATTGCATCTCCTGGTGGCAGTTGTCACCCTGAGAACAGGAACAAGGCAAAGAAAGTATACAGGGTTTTGATGCTCCTACATAGGTGCACATAAAGTTAGTTTATTAATGACTACATTTTGAAGCCAGCCATTTTGTCCAATATTTAAATAACAAGCTGTATAATATTAAAGCAGAATGTACTGCCACACTGTGACAGAAGTACAGCTTTATCCATAAACCCTTCACACAATTATACATTAAATGCTATTTTTATTTAAGCAAGGCACCCCTACTTGTTCTAAAATATGAGATGTGCTACTCCATTATAAAAGCAAAGGAGGAGACTGATTTTTTCCTATCTAGAGCTGGTTTAAATTCAAGTGAAGTCATTAATTTTCTCACCATTCTGGATTGTTCTGACATGTCACTTCACAGTTTTGAGACTAACAAACACCCTTAGGTTTACCCCAAACCAAAAAAATCCAGGGAGGGACAGTTCAGACAACTTTTAAGTTAAGACTAGTACGTCCCTTAAGTAGATAGGCACCAACATTAAACACCTTTAGTACCAGGCTTAGAAAGGCAAAACATTTCTAAAGACATAAAACTGCCAAATTGTCATTTATACTCACTAAGGTGTGGTATTTATTTTTTGCTTTGATTTTTTAAAATTCCTATCTCTATCTAAGTAATCAAATACAGCAAAATTTAAAACTATTCTGCCAAGCCATACCAGTTCAAAGGTCTAAAACCTTTCTTTGCTTTGGTGAATATTTGGCTAAAATAAATCACTATTTCACTCGATGAGAAGTTTTACATCAGAGCACTCAATTCACAGGCCAAAAAAAAAAAAAGACTATTATTTTTTAAATGAAAGAGTTTAAGGAATACTGCTGACTAAAAATATGTACTCTTTACAATGGACAACCTATCATCTATGAAAACAAACTGTTTAATCATATAAAATAAAGACCATATTTTTAAATCACATCCTGGACAGTTTAAACAAAAATTTTAATTTGTGGTTTATTTCATAATCCCAAACTGGATCTTTCATTTCTTCTTCTAAGCAGTCCATTATGACATTTTTCTTAGAAGCAATTAACCCAAAACACCAAAATCAATTCCCCAGCAGTGATGCTAATAAACTGGAACTGTATATCCCATGTCCAAGAAAGATGTGCAAATGAAATGCTTCTTGCTTCATTCTTATTATCTGGCGCCCCTGAAGTCTTATTTTCCTTTTGGACAAGAACTCAGAAACAGTTCAATGTACGGTGATGAACGTGGGCCAATCCTTGAGCATTACTGCAACAGCACCCTCGTGGGTCTCAAAGTGCACATCAGCTTCTCCAGTGGCTTATCCACCGGAGCTGTATTCCATGGTAATTCTAATAGGCTTCAGTGGAGTGAAAAAGTTTATAATGTCTTGGGCATTGGCTTGGAAAGGTAATACTCTCATTTGGACAAAATGCAGAGAAGGTGTAGTTCCAAAATCAGGAGCCTCTGGAAGCTTTACTGGCACCTCTCTAGGCAATTCTATTTCTTTCTCACTTTCAAAAGCTGTCATGGGTCGAATATCCTCATTTACTTCGTGTTCTTCAAAGACCATTACTGGCTCAGTTATATACTTAGCAGTAGGAGAAGATGCCATTTTCTTTCCCTTATGAGAACCAACATGTGTTTGAACTGCATTCCTTCTGCTTTGAAATATCTCGATGTATTGATTACCAATTTCTTCCCTGTGTTTCAACAGGGCTTGGTTGGCCATTTCTGGTTCTTCAAATTGCACATAGGCTTCCCCTGTTTTTTGTCTCCCTCTGTAGCCCATCACAAAAGTAACGTCAACTATATTCAGTCCTGCAAAGAAGTTTACAATGTCTTTCTCATTGCAACTATAAGGAAGTCCTCTCAAATGAACCACACCATCATTTACCACAGGCGAAGATTTGACCTACAGGCTCTTCATTAAGGCATCCACATCTTCATTGTTTATCTCAGTTTGGTGAATCCCAGAGTGAAAAAGAAGAAAATCATTCCATCACAGTCGCAATGTTGAAAAACAAACATGAAGAAAAAAAAAAATCTTGAAAGCTGCCAGAATAATAAACGACACATCACATAAAGGGGAATACTAATTAGAAACCACTGACTTCTCATCAGCACCTACAGACGTAACGACCCTACAGTGGGACAACATCATTAAAGTGTTGAAAGAAAATAAAACCTCTCAACCCAAAATTCCACATCAAGTGAAAATATCCACAAAAATGAAAGTAAAATGAAGACATTTGCAGATAAAAGTAAACCAGAATTTATAATCAGAAGAATTGCACTATAAGAAATGCTAAAGGAAATTCTTCAGGCTGATGGGAATTGATAGAAAACGGAAAATCAGATCTTGAGGATGGGATGAACAGGGTCTGAAATAATAATTATCCAGGCAAATATTTTAAAATATTTTTCTCTTTATTTCCTTAAAATACATATAGATATAATCCAAATGGCAACTATGACGCAAATAGAAACAGGTGGAGGGGGTGAATGGACATACATGGGTGCAAGGCTTTTGCAATGATATATTTTGCTTTTTGTAGATTTTAATTTCTTTCTCTTAACACTTCTAGAACAAGTAGACCAAAACCAAAAACCAGTAAAGATTATCTCAACCATCTTGACCTGTACCCCAAATCCTAGATAATATATTTATTTTAAAGTATGCTTGTCACTTTCACCAAGACAACCCATGTGCTTGACCATAAACCAAGTTCCAAAAAATTTGAAAGAATTGCAGTCATACAAAGTATGTACTTGACCCACAATGAAATTAAATGAAAAGCCAATAACAATAAGATATCTGTGAAAATCTCAAAATATTTGGAAATGAGACATGTGTTTCTAAAAATTCATGGAACAAAGAAGAACTCACAAGGTAAAATGACAAATGCAAAAATTAGTTATTTGAAATAAATTAACAATATAGATTAACCTCTAATTAGCAAGAAAAAAGAGAAAACACACATACAAAGGGATTATCACTACTAGAATGCCTACAGACATTCAAATAATAATAAAATAATATTAGAGACAATATATTTCCTGAAAATTCAAAAAGGAAGATAAAATTTAACCTTGAAAAATATAACCAAAGCTGACATAAAATGAAACAGAAAGTATAAATTACCTTCTATTTGTTAAAGAAAGTTTATTTGTTGTCAAAACCCTTTTTACGAAAGAAGCTCCAGGTCCTGATGGTCAACTGGTGGATTTTATCAAATATTTGAAGATTAAATTATAGGCTGAGTATATATGGTGCCTTACACTTGTAATGCCAGCACTTTGGGAGGCTGAGGCAGAAAGATTGCTTGAACTCTGGTGTTCAAGACCAGCTTGGCCAACATAGCAAGACCCCATCTCTACAAAAAATAAAATAATTAGCCAGGCATGGTGGCATGCACCTGTGGTCTCAGTTACTCAGGAGGCTGGGGTGGAAGAATCACTTGAACCCAGAGGTTGAGGCTGCAGTGAGCCAAGATCATGCCACTGCACTCCAGCCTGGGCAACAGAGTGAAACCCTGTCTCAAGAAAATAAATAAATAAGAAATAATAACAATCTTACACAAACTCTTTCATAAAATGGGGGAGGAATAGGGGTAAAGGTCAGAAGTTAAGCAATGCAGACAGCCTCTAGAAGCTAGAAAAGATAAATAAACAGATTCTCAACCTGAAGCTTCTAGAAGAAGGCTGCCAACACCACGATTTTAGAATTCTGACCTCCAGAAATGCAAGAGAATAAATTTATGTTGTTTTAAGTCACTTGAAAAAAAAAAAAAGTAGGCCAGATTCACTGGCTCTCACCTGTAATCTCAGCACTTTCAGAGGCCAAGGCAGGCGGATTGCTTGAATCCAGGAATTTGAGACCAGCCTGGGCAACATGGTGAAATGTCTCTACCAAAAATACAAAAATTAGCCAGGTGTGGTGGCACATGTGTGTAGTCTCAGCTACTTGGGAAGCTAAGGTGGGAGGATCACTTGATCGAGGGAGGTTGAGGCTGCAGTGAGCCAAGATCATGCCACTGCACTCCAGCCTGGGCAATAGAACAAGACCCTGTCTCTAAAACAAACAAACAAAAGATATTAAAAAAAAAAAAAGAAGAAGAAAGAAAAGAAAAAATAAGTAAAGAAAACAAGGGAGAAGGTAACACTTCTCAACTTGTTTTATGAGCCCAGCTCAACTCAGATCTCAACAAAGAGTACAATGAAAGCAAATTAGTATATAAGCAAATAAAAGCCAGTAATGCCTGAAACAGAAGCTAACTCATGGCCGAGTTAAATTCAAACAATAAAAAAAGACTGTTTTAACAATTAAAACTCAATGTAATTCAATTAATTCCAGTTGAAGAGCTTTTCTGAATAGGTGCAGAAAAATGTATTTGACAAAATTCAAGATCCATTCACAATACAAACTTTCAAAAAAACAGGAAAAAAGAACTTCCTCAAACTGATCAAGGGAATGGTTATAGAAATGAGTCAAAGACAATCTCTGTGTGTTGGTATCTAGGTTGTTGATTTCTTCTGTATGAGACCTGTTAGCTCAAAGTCTGTCAGCAATAAACATAAATTTTTGCATATCCAATTATTTTTAAAATGCCCAAACAAGAATATGTCCAGCCATTTATGTCCTGTGTGCTTTGCATACCCCATGAAATTTCACCCAGCAGCTGCTGCCCATTGTTCAGATAGGGCCTTGATGTTGTAAGGCCTCAAGCCTCTGCTGCCCTTCAGGGTTCTCTAACAGGGAGAGACTCCCCACTATGTTGCTGAGCAACATCACCAAGGCACCTCTTTCTGATCTCCTCTCTCTTGTCCTCCTTCTGTGGGTGGCCCCTCACCACAAGCCTCTGGGAGGTCTCATGCTACAAGGGACCTTACCTCTCATTCAACCCTGTCCAAGTGCCACCCAATAAAGTTTTATATGTGTTACTGCCACTCATGGTGATAACTTTTTTCTTGATCAGGCCACAAATCCTTTGAACCCCCTATAAATATCTACCAAAAAAATCTACAGGTATCATCATACTTAATAGTGAATCAATGAATGCTTTTCTGCTATAATTGGGAACAAGGCAAGGATGACCACTGTGACCACTTCTATTAAACTGAGCGAGGTCCTGGCTAGTGCAAAAAGGCAAGAAAAAGAAAGGCATAAAGATCAGGAAAAAAGTGAAAATATTTCTATTTGCTGGGTCATAATTATTTATATAGAAACTCCTAAGGCATATTCACTACTATTATTAGAAGTTATAAATTACTTCAGGAAAGTCACAGGATATAAAGTCAATGTAAAAAACTCAATTTTATTTGTATATACAAGTAGCAAGCCATTGAAAATAAAATCTTAAAATTTTTCATTTAAAATAGTGTCAAAAACCACAAAGTATTTAGTAATAAATTTAGCCAAAGAAGTAACAATCTCTACCTTGAAAACTATAAAACATTTCTCAGAGAAATTGAAGAAAACCAAAATAAGTAGATTAAATCATGTTCACAGATTAGGGGAAAAAGCAACATTATTAAGATGTCAATTCTCCCCCAAATCTCTGTAGAGTCAATGATATTCCACACATAGTTCCAGCAGGTTTGTAGACAGAAACTAAGAATCTTATTCTAAAATACATGTAGACATATAAAGGAACTAAAATTTCCAAAGCATTCTTAATAAAACCCCACAAAGTTGGGGGGGGTTAACCAACCTCATCTCAAGGCCTACTTTAAAACTACATTAAACAATAAGGTGTGGTTTTGGTGAAAGGATGCCATATAGCTCAACTGAATGAAAAAATAGTTCAAAAACGGACCCACACGTATATGGCCACTTGATTTTCAACAAAATTCCCAAGGAATTTGATGGGGGAAAGAATGTCTTTTCAACAAATGATAACTTGAAACACTGGATATTCATATGGGGAAAAAATGACCATAAACAATAAATCACACCATAAATAAAAATTTACTGGAAATAGATGCGATCATAGACATAAATGTAAAAGCTGAAACTACAAAACATCTAAAACTTAGGATGAAATATTTGTGACTGTGGAGTTAGGCTAATGTTTCTTTGTCATGTTCAAAAATCACTAAACATAAATGAAAAAATTGATGTTTGTCTCCATTAAAGTTCAAAACTTCTACTCAAAAAAAGATACTAACAAGGAAATAAGCAAACCACAGACATGGAGAAAATATTTGTAATACATATTATTTGATAAGGGACTAGTTTCTAGGATATAAAATAACTCTTGCAACTTAGTAGTAAAAAAGCAAACAACCAATTTATATTTTTAATGGGCAAGATTTTAAAAGAGGATCTATGCCCATGACTGGACATAAGTATGTGAAGAGTGACTCTCCATCATTAGTCATCAGGGAAATTATGGTAGTCATCAGGAAAAACGTAATGTGTCAATTTAGCTAGGCTGCAGCAGTTATTCAAGAAAACGCTAATCTAAGTATTGTGAAGGTATCTCATAGATGGGATTGAGGTCCATCGTCAATTGACTGTAAATAAGGGAAGCTACTCTAGATAATCTGGGTGGGCCTGGCTCAATCAGGTGAAAGGCCTTAAGAACAGAGCTAATGTGTCCCTGATGAAGAAGACATTTTGTCTATAGGCAGCAGCTCCTGCCCATGCCCAAGAGTCTCAGCCTGCCCTTCCTGACTGCCTGCCCTACATATTTCACTCTGGCTGGGCTGGAGAGTATGAAGATGAAGGGTGAGAAGGATGTCAGTGAAAACCCTAGAGGGGAGGCTGACTCCATCTGCATGATGCTGTACTGTGATCTCTGGACCTGTTAGATACTAGGGCAGAAACATCACATAGCCTACAACGTCTGGGACTTCTGCTCTCACGTGATTCTCTTGGCACATTAGGGTCACAATCTTCCAAAGGAGAGACTGCATGGGGCTATTCAAGGTGCAGAGGATATTCTAATGCTAGATGGCCAATGCCAGACATTTTCTTACACCCATTGCCAGCCCCCAACCTCCAAAGGGGAGCTCATGTCTAACTAAGGGGCTCTTTCCCCTTACTTTCCCATGGGTTGGGATTTACTTGGAGGATTGTGGTCCAGAGACTTATAATCCCAGACTGCTCTGGAAGTGAATTAAATAATTCTCGCTCCTCTCTTTACCTCATCTACTCCCTTTATTAATATATTTATCCTACACCTCGTGCCTATCAGAGAAACACGTTTTTTGCTGTTTTGCTGTGACTGAGATCCTGAAAAACACATAAGATTCCACCAACTCTCAATTCCCAAGGTACATCTGGTGCCTTTGCTCCCGGGGCATTTCCGTGTGGGTTGTCTGTATTCACATTTGTATTGTTCTAGACACACCTCTGGGAAGGCTTCTGCTCTTTCCCCATGAAAGCTTGGAAGCCCTGGCAAGGCAGTATTTCATCAGGAATCTGCATTGGGCAAGGTTTCTCTGAACCTTGCAAGAATGTGTTACTACAAAAGCTTTGCTTTTGATGCAAAGGTTGGGATACCCCTTGCTCCTAGAGATGAGCATTTCCACTTTTTTATAATTTAATTTAAAAAAATTTAACTTCTTGCAATTTTTAAGTGTTTAGATCTATATTAGTAAGTAGATTCACATTGCTGTGCAATTTCACTTTTTTTGTTTTAAAAGTAATTCTGCCATCGTGGATTTACACATGGTCTGCTGGGGAATGTCATGAGATTTTAAATCTCTCTCTGGGATTTTTTGAGGGCACAGTCTAACAGAACTATCCACATTATCAAAAGCCTCTGTGTGTGTTTCTCTGCTGTCAGGATATATTTGAATATAAATAATTCACTTCCTGCCCAGAATCCAAAATTATATTCTATACATGTCAGTCTTCCCTGTAGTCCATCCTTACCTGCAGAACCAAAGAGAAACTGTGCAAGGTGGCAATTACTCCCCACAGTAGAGGTCTGCAACTTTAACTTGCCTACATATGGCCCTGGTGACAATGCAGAATCCAGAGTCCCATTCCTAGAGATTTGAATTTAGTGGGTCTGGAGTGGCACTTGTCATTCTGTATTTTTCACACACTCCTGAGCAGGATGGCAGCAAATCATCCTTGGGGAACCAGAACCTAAGCAGGTGATCATAGAGAAGATGCCTGCCCACTATGCTTCTCCTCTCTCAGGCCTTAGCTGTAAGCATCCTCCAGCTGGGCCCAAGGAGAATTCAGGGACCTCCAAGATCCGGAGCCTGTTTTGCTTCTTCACTTACAGGCTTGTAGTCTGCACAGCAGATCCTCTAAGCACCTTGGGTGAAGACCATGCCTACCTCATAGGTCATTTCCCAATTCCAGTGGGAAATGGCTGTGTCTTGCATAACCTTAAAGCTTCCCTAGTCTGTGCGCAAACAGTAGTCTTTCTCAGAATGTGATGAAGTGGGCATACTGTACATAGAGCCAAGTGCTTAGTAGGTGCTCAATGGAATGAATGTGTTGTTAAGAACGAATAGTTTTTCTTCAAAGGGTTTCAATTACTGGTTCTTTGTTCTGTTCTAAAAGGTAATCTTAGCCATTCATCTATCAGCCCTCCCTGTCTCTGCTGCAACCAAACACATCCGAGCATTTCCCGTCACCTATGTAACCATCCTTCCTGTCAAAAGCCCACCCTTGCCTTGATGATGTCAACAGTAGCCAATTGGAATTAGCCTAGATTGTGTGGTCCGACCCCAGCCCACAGTGGGAGGACACAGGAACAGGGTCTGCATTAGGGGACAAAAACTCCTGCTCTCCTTTGTTCTGTGCACTCTGCCTTGCCTCTGCCTTGCATGCAGGAGATGCCCTTCTATAGAAGTAGATTGCCTTCCTGAGAAACTTTTGTCTGAGTGTTGGTTCCACTTTGAGGCACAGAGCATTTTTATCTCCAGCAATCTGGGGGCTCGTCCAGGATCCCCATTCTCCTCTGGGGAAGGGTCTCAGGTCCCCTCCTGTGAGGAGGCGTGCCCTGCTGCCTTGTTGTGGCAGCTCAGGGGTGAAGGAGGTGAGACCCACCAGTGTGATGAATAAACCCAGACGCTCAGCAACATGGGAAAGAAGCTGGCCAGCAGCTTGGGGAAAGGAGGCTCACATACCGCAGTGACCAGGTAACTCTGCACAGACCAAGGTGAGAAAAGCCACAGGGGCGGCAAAGTATTGCCTTGGTGGTCGGGATTCTGGAGGTGGAAAGTGTGTGAATGGTAACAAGCACTACTGCTGTGTGGAGTGAGTCCAATCTGTGGTTCTGTGGTTACCTCAGACAGCTAATGGTGGCCCTCTTGTAGGGATCCTGACGTTGGGGTTTATACAGTCCCGACAATGCTAAGAGGAACATAATTTCCCTCTGGGGAAGGGGCCAGAGTGGATGAAGCAAGAGAAGGATGCAAAGAACCTCCAGCAGGTGGGGCTAAAGGATAGGTGAGACATTTCCTATACGCGAGATTGAGGACCCAATATGGGAACTAGGACCCAATATGGGAACTATCCCAAGCAAGACAAGAAGTAGAAAGGATAAAATTAGCAACAAAGATATTCCACCCCCCGGTAGACTCCTAGGTCTCATGTTGAAACATTAGAAAGGTAATGAAAAGACTAAATATAAGAAAAAGCAACAAATGATAAGATCGTGCTGTTCCATTTGGACTCAAGAACCCATTCTCGAACCCTTAGTTTTCTGGCCAAAATTTGGGTCAAATGAGGAATGGATTTGTGACCTTTTAAATGTTGCTAGCAGACCTGCGTCCCAAGAGGAAATAGATGCCCTATGTTGGTGGTGGGACCTGTCTTTTACTCTCCAAGTGTTGAAAGGAACAGGTCAAAAACTAATCTTTTAAGGAGATTTAGTTGTAAGCGTGCCCCATCAAGTTAGAACCATCTTTCTTAAATCAAAAAGGCAAAAAGGTGGTTTATGGACTCAAGAATCTTAAAGTACAAGGCTGCTCTGTTAAGAAGAGGTAATTTAACACTAAAGACCGACCTAACCTAGCAGGTCTCTTAACAGGGAGTCTAAACCTAAAAAGAGAATACACATGTTTAGATTTAATTGACTATCACACAAAGGTTAGGCCCAATTCAAGAAAGACCCTCCCTTCAAAACAGGGTGGCACTCATTAATAGATGGTTCCTCCCAAGTGATTGAGAAAAAAAGACACAACGGTATTCAGTAATTAATGGAAAAGCTCTTAAAGAAATAAAGTCAAGAAAATTGTCTAATAATTGGCCTACCCAAACTTGTGAGCTGCTTGCATTGAGTCAAGCCTTAAAATACCTGCAAAAGCAGGAAGGAACCATTTATACTGATTCTAAGTACACCTTTGGGGTGGCTCGTACATTTAGAAAAGTTTTAAACTGAACGAGGTCTTCTTAATAGTAAAGGTCAAAACCTTGTTCACAAAGAGTTAATCACCCGAGTATTAAATAACCTTCAGTTGCCAAAAGAAATAGCTATTGTCCATGTCCCTGGACACCAGAAAAACCTGTCTTTTAAGAGTCAGGAAAATAACTTAGCAAATCAGATAAGCCAACCAGGCTGCCGTTTCTTCTACACCTGTTTTCCACTCAACTCCTTACTTCCCTCCTCCTACCATGATCCCAGTTTCCTCTTCTACTGAGAAAGAAACACTAATAGAAATGGTGCTAAGGAAAACTCAGAAGGAAAACAGGTATTTCCAGACCAAAAAGAAACATTGTCCAAACCCCTTTATTAAAGAAATATTGTCCCATGGGCATCAGAGGACCCATTAGGGACCCCAAGCCATGTGTGACGCAGTTTTCAGAGTTTATAAATGTATAAGAATTTATGCCCTAGCCAAACAAGTTACAGATAGTTGCTTACTAATAAACAAACTACTAAAGAGATTGCCCCTTAAGGTAAGGAGTCCAGGCTTAAGACCATTCCAAAGTACCCAGCTTGATTACACAAAGACACCTCCAATAGGTCTTCTAAAATATTTATTAATGATAGTAGATTACTTCACTAAATCAAAGCTATTCCCTTTTCAAATGCAATGGCCAATAATATAGTTAAAGCATTAATTAAATATATAGTGCTCAAGTTTAGGCTAATAGAAAATATTAACTCAAGCAATAGAACCTGAGTTAAGCACATATCATTAAGAAGCTGTCCCAAGCCCTGGACATTAAATAAGAACTTAGTTACCAAATGCCTTCCTATTGCCTGGTTAAAATAGCCTTTCCCTCAGGAATTATATACTTGGTCTTTCCTCTACTTTCCCTTTTCCTAAAACCATAGGTTTCCTCATCAAAAGCTGGAATAAGGAGGAACTTGAGCCAACCTGGGAAGGACCTTACCTGGTGCTTCAAACCACTGAAACTGCAGTCCCGATGGCAGAAAAAGGATGGATCCATCACACCCGAGTCAAGAAAACACCACCACCTCCGGAGTCATGGGCCATTATTCAAGGGGAAAACCCTCTCAAACTAAAGCTAAGAAAAGCTTAACTGTCTTTCATTTATTCTGTTGCTCTTTCTTCTTTTCTCATTCTATTGCTGACCACCTTGTTATCATGTAACCAGGTCAGACTCACCCCAAATCACTACCTTTGATGCTTGCCTTGTTATACCTTGTGAGGAGGATGAACAGTGGCAAAGACAAATCTCTACTTTAGAAAAATACCTCTTCCTACAGGGAAGCCACTAACCCTGCATCCTGCTCATGATGAAGGTACCAGGACACCCCAAGTTGGGAAATATACTCTCAATGGGCAGATATCATCTGGACCACTAGAGATCTGGGCTGGACACCACAGGACTGTACTGATCTAAAGTCTCACCTCCACCTCACTAAAGGAACCATGCCCTCTAATTGTCAATCTCACCATTGTAACCCAGTAACTATCTCCATTAATACCCCTTCTTCTACCAACCCTACGTCCTCTTTAGAGTGCTTTTATGACAGGAATAGAGGCCAATGATATGACCCTATAGGCTTCTTCGAAATGTGTTTTATTGACCTCCCATTCTCCATCTAAACCTTCTATCCTAACAACAATGCCAAAGTAAATACTGTAGAAGTAGATGATTTAAGGCAAACTCTAGCAATTGAAACAGGATATCAAGATACAAATGCCTGGTTGGAATGGATCAAATATTCTGTCTGCACATTAAACAAAAGCAATTGTTACGCTTGAAGGTCCAGATTGTCCCCTTTCCACTCGGGTGGTCCTCTAGTCGACTGAGCATGAGCTGCATGGTAGCTCTCCTCCAAGACTCCAGGACTCTATGGCTTGGGGCAATAAATCATACCAAGCTCTCTCTCTCCTCTATCCCAAAGTCCAGTACCCTGTGGGTCAGCCCCCAAGGGCCATCCAGCTTCCGTCTCCTAACATCAATTGTACCTCATGTCTCTCAAACAAGGGGAAAACTTGGCATTCCTTGGAAGCTTAACAGGGTGCAGTGAGCTTAGGCTCTTCCAGGAGCTTACCCATCAGTCCACCCGTAGCCATCCTTGGGCAGATGTATGGTGATATTGTGGCAGACCCTTACTGGATGCTCTGTCAAGTAACTAGAGTGGCACTTGGGCTCTTGTCCATTTGGCTGTCCCTTTCACCCTGACATTTCATCAACCAAGAAAGAAAAATCACAATATTGTAAAGTAAGAGAAGCCCCTTATGGGTCTTTTGACTCCCAAGTTTATTTAGACAGAATTGGAGTCTCATGGGGGGTACCTGATAGATTCAAAGCCCAAGACCAAATAGCTGCAGGATTTGAGTCATTATTTCCATGGGTAACTATTAATAAAAATGTAGACTGAATAAATTACATCTATTGCAATAATCAGCAGCACCTTATTAATTATACCGGGGATGCTGTCAAAGGAATAGATGGCTTGGGAAAACAGAAGAGCCCTGTACATGATATTAGCCAAAAAAGTGGAGTTTGTGTTATGATTAAAACTCAATGTTGTGCCTTCATCCCAAACAATACTGCCCCCAGTGGGAGCATAACAAAGGCTTTAAAGGGACTTACTGCTTTTTCCAATAAACTGGCTAGAAATTCTGAAGTCAATAACCCCTTTACAGAATTTAGAAAGGTGATTCAGTAAATGGAAAGGAATCGTGGCCTCAATTCTTACTTCTCTTGTAGTAGTAATAGGTGTACTCATTCTTGTCAGATGCTGCGTCATACTCTGTGTTCGTGGACTAGTTCAAAGACTTACAGAAACAGCTGTTACCAAAACCTTCCCCAGTTTCTCCCAATCCTATACTAACAGATCCTTTCTCCTGGAAGAACAACAAAGCTGAGTCTTGTTAGGTAAGTTTGAAGAGGAAAATGTATAACTTCAAGAGGGGGAAATTAAGAACAAATAGTTCCTCTTCAAAGGGTTTCGGTTTCTGGTTCTTTGTTCTGTTGTAAAAAGTAATCTTACCCATTCGTCTATCAGCTGTCCCTATCTCCGCTGTGACCAAACATGCCCAAGCATTTCTTGTCATCTATGTAACCTTCTCGTCAAAAGACCACCCTTGCCTCCTTGATGATGTCAACAGTAGCCAATCGGAATTAGCCTAGATTGTGCAGTCTGACTCCAGCCCACAGGGGGAGGATGCAGGAACAGGGTCTGCATTAGGGGACAAAAATTCCTGCCCTCCTTTGTTCTAGGCACTCTCCCTTGGCTCTGCCTTGCATGCAGGAGATGCCGTTCTGTAGAAGTAAATTACCTTCCTGAGAAAACTTTTGCCTGAGTGCTGATTCCACTTTGTGGCGCCAAGCCCTTTTATCTACAACAAATGAACCTCCATTTAAGCAACCGTGCTTGTGGGCTTCAAAATTCTCCTACCAGAGTGTGTGTACTTTAAAGAAATAATTCACTGTAGCCCAGCAGTGGCCAGCCTCCCCAGTCAACACCTCTGAGGAAGAGGGAGGAGAGAGGAAGAGCTGCCTGGAGGCAGCAGGAACCCCCTACCCTGTTCATTCTGACTTGGCCTCGGGTAAAGAGTTACCTGGAGTATGCCTGGCCACACATGTCCCATTACACTAGCTGTTTTACCTCTAATTGATGGTAGTTTGCATTTTGGGCCCAATATCCTCTAATAAAAGGATATTGGTTTTATAATGGGTAATAAAACAATGAGAGGTGGGCAAAATGCTACAATCAGGAATAAAATGGGACACCCAATTCTCCGAGTGTCTGGCTAGGGTCTGTTTGTCAATGTACCCACCTGAAAAGAAGCAGTCTAATCAAGATCACAACAATTCACCCCTGATTTGCTGTTTGGGGGCAATGATGAGATAAGGCAGGAAATCTCCACCTCATTCACAGTGAAGAGATGAGCGTTAGTGACTTCTTAGTAGTTACCCCAACTGAAAGCTGGTCATTCCGGATAAGGTCAAGTGGTCACACACTCTTATTTCTCCCAGCCTGTTAACCTTTCCAGGCCAGAGTGTGTCTGACTCTACAGACAGATTTAAATACACTGCAGACCTTACAGCCATATCACCAACGTTTTTAGGAGCTGAGAGTTCTTGCTCCTTTGCCTGGGTGTCTGCTGGGAGGATTCTGAGTCCTAGATGGGCTTGGAGGACCCAGCTTCCTGATGTGACAGAGACTGCAGAGACACAGTTTAAATGTGTGATTAAGAACCCACCTCTGACGCTGGCCTAGCTCTACTGATGGTGGGGACCTCAGCTGTGCTTCAGTTTCTCCTATGCTATCATGAAAATTAAATGAGTTGACTTAAAAGTGTTTTACACACTGTGCAGTAGAGAGTAAGTGCTGTGGATGTGTCAGCTATCATTACCACCAGGGCTCATGTCTTCTCAGCACATCTCTCTATATTAATAAGCAGGTTTTATCCCTTTAGGATTGTTAGAAGCAATTTTATGTGAAACGGGCAATGCCTTAGCTCTCCAAAAATCACAGAGCTGTAGGTCTATTTGATAGTTCTGCAAAATTCTGTTCCTGCCTTTTAGTAAACTGGAGGCATAATCCAAACCTACTGGGCTCACCATCTCCTGTCACAATATCAAGGGAACCCAGGCGATCTGCTGGGCAGGAGCTTCAGCTAGACAGAGAGTTGGCACCTGATTGCAGAAGGTGGCCGTTAGTGGACAGCAAATCAAACTCACCATTTAACCATGAGCTGGTCAGTGCCCGTGCTGTATAGAGGGCAGTTTTGAGGAATGGGGTCTGCTGTGTGGCAGGAGACTTGCTGCAGCCAGTGACCCCCTAAAGAACCTCCAAGTCCACCTCCTATGACCCCCCTCCTCATTCTTCTTTGACAACCAAAACAAGCATCAGTAACAACCATAAGCCCTATGCAACACACAGAAAATGTGAGCTCACACCAGGCAGGGGAAACAGCAGGGATGCCCTCCCCCCCGGGAAGGTGGACGCTATGGCAGGGGAACAGGGGAGCGAGTAGGCGAATCCAGTCTGAGAAACAGAGCCAGGCCTGGTCTCAAAAAAAAAAGAGAGAGAGAGAAAGAAAAAAATGAAATGAAAAAGAGGGAGAAGAAGGAGGAAGAAAGAATAAAGACTGAAAGAAGAAAAGGTGGAGGGAACGAAGGAAGGAGGGAGGAAAGAAGGAGCAGAAGAAAAAGATAAATTCCTTTATGTGTCCACTTGATAGGACATCAGAATTCAAACAGAGAAGGAAAATGCAAAAGCTGCCCTGCACAGAGTCACATGGACATGTAAAACACCCTTGTCTCCTCTAAAATGCATGATGCATTGCTGTTACTGCAAATGTGTGTGCTGTGTCCACTCACAGATAAGCAGGATATATTTGCATGATTTAAATGTCACCTAGATTTTGTGAATAATAAACTGTGAGCCATTCCACAGGACCTGAATCATGTTCCCTGGAAACCATTCCTTCGCGAGCTAAGCCCCCATGCCAGGGTCTGAAGTTCTCAGAGCCTGTGACTTCTTATTGCTCTGTCCCATTACTCCAGAAAGCAGCAGGGTAAAAACAAACTATGCCCTCTTCCTCAGCAGCTTTCAAACACTCCCAGTACATGATGTCACCTCATCATCATATCAAAGGAGTTAGACCTAGCCCCTTCCCCCAGGGAATGTTAACATCCCATTGTCATGAAAGGCATGAAAATAAACATCTGAGAGTGATAGTTGAATAAAGTGGTTACACATGGGTAGTGGAAAATGATGACTTTTTCTAAGTGGCATTCACTGAAATTTGATTATTGTTTTATGATTTTCAAGAGACTTAGAAATATATTATCTCCATTATGGATGCGCTGGGGGAAAACTTCTCTCCCTTGTATTCCTAGAGCTCATTATCCAAAGCTAGGATTCACACATTTAGCAGGTATTTATTGAGTTGCTACTATGTGCCTGACTTTATTCTAGGAACTTGGAAGTATAGCAGTAGACACAGGAGACAAAAATCTCTGTCCTCCTGGTATTTGCAGACTAGTGGAAAGAGGTAGAATATAAAAATAAATAAAATATGCAAAATATCCAATAAGAGCAATGGAGAGAGTAGGTGGGATGGGAGAGGGGTCTTGAGATTTTGAATAGAGATATTCAGGAAATGCCTTTTAAGAAAGTGATATATGAGCAAAGATGTGAAGGAAGTGAAGGAGGCAGCCACACTGCTACACAGTAGGAAAAGCAGATGTGAAGGCCCTGAGTCAGAAGTGTGCCTGGCTGTGTGAGGATTAACAAGAAAGCTAGTCAATGGGGCAAGGACAGCAGAAGCAGACAGCGGAACCATTTTGGAGGCGATTGCAATGACCCAGGCTGGACATGTGGATGACTTGGACAAAAGGGTAGCAATGGAGTTGGCAAGAAGTGATGGGAGTCTGGATTTATTTTGAAGGTAGAATAGGTGAGATTTGCCACAGGAGGGGATGTGGGTTATAAAAGAAATAGAGGCAGGAAAATTGCTTGAACCCAGGAGGTGAAGGTTGCAGTGAGCCGAGATCACACCACTGTACTCCAGCCTGGAAAACAAAAACTGCATCAGAAAGCAAGGAAGGAAGGAAAGAAGGAAGGAAGGAAGGAAGGAAGGAAGGAAGGAAGGAAGGAAGAAAGGAAGGAAGGAAGGAAGGAAGGAAGGAAAAGAGGGAGGGATGGAGAGAGGAGTCCAAGATGACTCTCAGGTTTTAGACCTGAGTTATTTGAAGGTTGGCAAGGTCTTTGGCAAAGCGTTTTAAATTGGAGAAGGCCATGGCTCTTGTAGCATAGTAACACTCTCAGGGTCAGGGTTGTGGAAGAGGGGCAGGTTGAGAACCAATTCTGGGGATGAATTCCCACCTTCTTCACCTATGGACACCAAAGACATCCCAACACCCCAATTTCATCTCATCCCATCCCCGTTTTTTAGTGGTCATTGATTTTTAAACAAATATTTAGTACAATTTATAATTAGGTATATATGATTTACATCCAATTAAATGCAGAATGTTAAATCCCTAGTGCAAAGAACTTTGACATTCATATACACCTGTGACACTACTACCCATACCAGATGTAAAATACTGCCTTAATCACAGAAAGTTCCTTCCTGCTCCATGGAATCACACTGTGTGCACGCTTTTGTGTCTGGCTTACCAGCCTTGACTTAATGATTTTGAGAATCGTTCCTGTTGTTGCATGTATGAGCAGTCCTTTCCTCTCATTGCTGAGTAGTATTCCATGTTTGAATAAATCACAGTCTGCCTGTCCTTTTATCTATCCATAGGCATTTGGGCTATTTCCTGTTTGGGGCTATTATAAATGTAGCTGCCATAAACATTTGTGCACAGCCATTCTGATGACATATGTTTTCATTTCTCTCGGGAAAATACCTAGGAGTCGAAATGTCAGTTCATGTTTTAAGTACACATTTAGCTTTGTAACAAAGGTCCAAATAGTTTTCCAAACTGCTTGAACCATTTTCCATTCCCACCAGCAATGTATGTGTTGCTGTACCTCCTCCCCAAGGTTTAGTACTGCCAGTCGCTCTTGTGGATGGGTAGTAGTATCTTATTGTGGCTTTAATTTGTATTTCTAATTTGTAATTTGCATTTCATCTACTATAATAACATTGAGTACTTTTCATATGTATTTGTCATCCATATATCTTCTTTAGTGAAATGTTTGTTCAAATATTTTCCTAATGTGTTAATTGGATTTTCTTTTTATTATTGATTTATATAAAAATTTTATATACTTTGAAGATCAGTCCCTTGTCAAATATATGTACTGTGAACATTTTATCTGTCTGGGGATTATCTGTACATACTTTTTTATTAACACTTATTCGAAAGTAATTTAAGACTTCCAGAAATAGAAAGTTAAATAAGATTTGCAAAAATAATCCAAATAATTTCCAAATAACTTTCAGTCAGAACCCATAAATACTAACATTTTACCACATTGGCTTTGTCAGTCTCATTGTTTCTGTCTTTCATAGGCACACACACACAAACACACACACACACACACTCTCTCAAATTTTTTTCTGAACCATTTGTGACTAAGTAACAGAGATAATTTTCCTTTATCTCAAATACTTTGAGTATTTTCTCAAAACAGGAATATTCTCTTACTGAGCCACAGTACAATGATCAAAATCAGTGCATTAATACGAATATATTATTATCTAATCTGCAGACCTTGTTCAAAATTCATCAACTGTCCCCCAATGTCCTTTATAGAAAAAAAAATTGCTAAGGCCAAGGATCCAAATCAAGACCACACATTGCATTTCATTTTTATCTTTAGTTTCTTTTTTTTTTTTTTTGAATAGCAAATAGTTTATTGGTAAGTACATGGTTTCAGTGAGAGTAATAAATTCATATGAACAGGAGACAATAATCAAGTCAAAAGAATAAATGTTTACTAATTATCAGAAACTGTGGCCATTAGGGCTGGCACATAAAAATCCAAAATCACTCAGAGGCCAAATCTTAAAGAAAAATTGTCCTCTTATTAGTCCATACAGAATAGGTCCACACAGTACCTGGAATCTGTAGAAATCTGCAGATTATCACCTTCTAATGAAACATGACCCACTGGCACATAACTATGGCTTTTAAATAAATTTGATGGACTAGTATTGAGGATTTTGTCTCCTTCCAAACCAATTACTCTTTTACAAATATTTGATTTTGGATCACTTGGGCTTTTTGCTATCACAGTGTCACCTCTTTGGATACCATAAAAATGTCGACTAAGGTTTTCTGCAAAGACAATATTTGAATTTTGAATTGTAGTCTCCATTGATGGTCCAGAACACATGGCAACACCAACAACGTATTCAAAAGCACAATGAGCTATACAGCCAATCTGAATAGTATAGCCAACAAGTTAAAACGTTTTCCCTAGAACACCAAGAAGCATAGTTCTATGTAGACTCTGCCACCATTGGCCATAGATCTATTCTATAATTCATTCAATTTTTAGGGAAGTCACAGGGCTTCCAGAAAAAAAAAAAAATGAAGCTTGTCTCAAAGTGTATGTGGGTGATCCATTTAATCTGGAACAGTTTTTCGGTCAACCAGCCAATCAGTCTATCCATCCATCCATCCATCCATCCATCCATTCATCTATCCATCAATTGCTCACTTATTGTCTTTCACAACTTTGACACTTTTGAGGAGTACATAGCATTTATTTTGTAGACTATTCTGTTCATTTTCTTTATGGTATATTTTGATGAGAAGAAATTTTTATTTCGAATAAGTGTAATTCATTGGGAGTTTTTTATGGTTAGTGCATTTTGTGTCCTACATAAGAGAATTCTGCCTACTCTAAGCTCATGAAAAGATTCTGGATTTTTGTGTCTAGAATGTCAGGGTTCTCACTTTTATACTTAGGTATATCTATCATGCATTTTCAATTAATTTTTTTATGCAGAGTGAGACAGAGATTGAGGTTCGTCTTTATTCATCATATCCAGTTGTTTCAGCTCCATTTCTTAAAGATGAACTTTCTTTCCCCACTGAATTGCCTTTGTATTTTTATCTAAAATAATTTGGTCATATATACATGCGTCTTTTTCTGAAATTTCCATTTTGTTACACAAACCTGTTCCTTATGCCAGTACCACACTGCTTTGATTACTATAGCTTTATCATTAGTTTTGAGATCACGTAGTGTAAATCCTCCAATTTTGTTCTTTTTCAGACTTGTTTTGTCTATGGTAGATCTTTTGGATTTCTGTAAAATTTTAGAATACAATTTCCTTCTTAAAAAAGCCTGTTGGGATTTTAATTAGCAATGTATGGAATCAACAGATCAATTTTGGAGAAAAATATTTTTAAATTATTGAGATTTAGAAACATATGTCATAACATGATAAATCTTTCCATTTATTTAGGTCTTCTTTAATTTCTCTTAGCAATGTTTCACACGTCTTGCACACACCAATTTTAGTCCTAAGTGATGTATTTAATGCTATTGTAAATGATATTTTTAAAATTTCATTTTCTACTGTTTGTTGTTAGAACATAGTACAATTGAGTTCTGCATGTTAACTTTGTGTACTACAGTATTGTTAAATCAATTTCTAGTTTCATTTTTTTTGTAGATTACATAGAATTTTCTACATATACATTCATACTATCTGTGAATCATGATAGTTATCTTTTTGTCAGCATTCTACCATTTTGGGTTATTTTTGTTTTATTTCTTTCTATATTGCACTGGCAAGGACTTTTAGTAAAATGTTGACTAGAAATATTGAAAGTGAACATCCTTACCTTATTCTGATTTCAGTCTTCAAATGAGGCATGATGTGAACTGCAAGCTTTTCTTTTCCTTTTTTTCTTTTTTCTGAGGTGGAGTTTCACTCTTGTTGCCCAGGCTAGAGTGCAATGGCACTGTCTCAGCTCACTGCAACCTCTTCCTCTTGGGTCAAGCGATTCTTCTGCCTCAGCCTCCTGAGTAGCTGAGATTACAGGTGCCCACCACTACGCCCAGCTAACTTTTTGTATTTTTAGTAGAGACGGGGTTTTGCCATATTGGCCAGGCTGGTCTAGAACTCCTGACCTCAGGTGATCTGCCCACCTTGGCCTCCCAAAGTGCTGGGATTATAGGCATGAGCCACCGCACCAGGCCAACTGCAAGATTTTCTTACGCTTTTCTAAGATGGCTTTTATCAAGCTGAGAATGTTCCATTCTGTTCTTAATTTGCTGTTCGTTTTTTGTTATTGTTGTTGTTTTAACATGAATGGGTAGTGAACTTTGTGACAGAAACTATATGGCCTGGAAGCCTAAAATATGTACAATCTGGCCCTTTAAGAAAAGGTTTCCAACCCCCTCTAAATAAGAATGTAAAGGATACTTCAGCACATAGCATGTATATCAATTTGAGTCTAATCAAGAGACAGAAGTCACACAGTGACTATAAAATAGAAGGTGACTGTAAAGGAGAAGGTTAATACGAAAATCATTAAAGTATGATAAAAGGGAAGTATAAGATATAAGAGAATGCTTCATGGCACCCTAGGGCTGAAGGTGAGCACCTAAAGAAGGATGAACTTGGAATTGGGGACCCCATCCCCAAGGCTAGCATTCAGACCTTGTTACAGCAAGTAGAGTTGCAGCCCAATGGTTGGCAGAGAAGTTTGTTGGTTTGCACAGGACAGAGCTGGTCTGAAGTTACTGAGCGAGTAGGATGCAGCTCTCTCCTGGAGTGCAAGTGGGTTTGAGTAAGCCACAACCAGTGGTCAGCCACATGGGTGTGCAGAGAAAATGGGAGCACTTGTGTGAATAGGAGCCCTGTAGTTGTGGTGTTTGTGACAGAAGGGCTGCAGCAGCAGAAGGCCACAGCAGGCAAACCTGGGGGAAGTGGGCAAACGGAAGCAGAGGGATTTGGAGTACCAATGCAGACAGGAGGGCTGTGGCATGCAGGGTCCATGCTGCAAAAGCTGCAGAAAGATGACCACCAGGCCAGCTGGAACTGGGAGGTCATGAAGGGATCACGTGTGCCAGGTATGTGGCCAAGGCAGAGCACTACCAAGACATTCCCCCACCCATGTCATCCACTAATGTCGCAGTCACCGGAAACTGCAAGGGGGCCCCTTCCTGCTCTGGTACCACTCCAGCATCCCCTGCTGAGGAAGTTCAACATCATCCTTACTGTAATAATCAAAGAAATGCGTCTATTGTTGCTGAGCAAGTATTGAAGATACATTTGGAACTGGGAGACAATGAATTGATAAGTGACGTGGCATGGTTGAAGAATGAGGTTTCTTATAAGAAATCAAGTATTCGACATGCCCAATATTCTTTTAGAAGATTCTAGAATGAAAGCGAAAAGCAGATTCATTTTTTAATAGATGATGAACCTGATTCCTATGTTAAATTTAACTTTGCTCAAAGTTAAAGAAATTTCAAGTGAAACTGTCTAGACCTTATGTCAAAATAAACCCAACTGTATAAAGAGTATTAAATTGTATTAATAATGAAAACACACAAGACCACCAAAAAGAGAATAGACATTATATACATAGTGGAATTATGCATTTTTTGGCTTTCAAATATTTGCAAGTCTCTAGAATAAGTATTATTGGAACTCAAAAAAATGGCGAGCAGACTACAGAAAATATTTTTGTAATATAAACTAGGAAAAAGCCTCTGTCAGTATGATACAAAAAGCTCATGAAAACTGAAAGAAAAAACATCAAAACTTTAATGTAAATGGTCAAAGGACATGAATAGGTGATTCACAAAGAGGACATACAAGTAATAAATATACATAAGAAAATTGTCAACTTTACTACCTCTTGTTGAGATGCAAATTAAAGCTGTAATGGGATACAGTTTATGCATTAAATTTGGAAAAATAAAATAGAATGCTGGTAAAAATAAAATATGGTAGAACTGATAAATGGTTGATGGCAATACAAATTGTTTAAACTTCTCTTGAATTCAGATATTCATATCCCTAGGGTAATCCTACTTCTGACACTATAACCGAAGGAAATAATTACAAAAAATAGAAGTTTTGATACATGTATTTACAGTAGTCATTTTTAAAAGTGAAAAAGTGGGAACAAATTTAAATGTACATAAAAAGGTCAACAATGGCATAGATCACCCTGTTAATTATGTGATTAATTTCACCAGGATCATGGCCAGTGACAGATGATTTGGCCATGACCAAAAATCACTGGAAACTAATGCAGCACAATAGGCTATTTCTCAAGCTATTAAGCCTAATTAAAAGCAGAACAACAAAATTATATATTTACATCACTGTTACTATCCCTGTGAAAAAGAATATGTGTATATGAATGAAAACTAGGAAGTAACAGAAAATATACAATTTATTTATTAGATTGACTTTCTTTTTATTTTTGGCAGGTTCTCGCTCCGTCACCCAGGCTGGAGTGCTGTGGCGTGATCATGGCTCACTGCAGCCTTGACTTCCTGGGCTCAAGCAATCCTCCCACCTCAGCCTCCCAAGTATCTGGGAATACAAGTACACCACCATGCCTACATAATTTTTTTAATTCTTTTTTTGTAGAGAAGGTATTTCCCTATGCTGCCCAGGCTGGTCTCAAACTCCCGGACTTAAGCAATCCTCCTGCCTCGGTTTCCCAAAGTGCTGAGATTACAGGTGTGAGTGACCATACCCAGCCAATTGTTAAAGTTATATTATTACTAATATAGTGATGCCTGTAAATTTTTTAGATTATGGCAACTAAAATGAAAATAATCCAGGTACATTGATAGAGAGGAGCTGAGCAAGTCTCACCTGTCTTCTACATGATGTATTTCTAAGTCAGCCTTATTTCTCATTAGCTGTTTGCTAATTTTTGTGGAGACACATCACCCTGAGGCTTCACATCTTACCGAGCAGGTCGGGTAAGCCACGTCTCTCCTTCCTGGACTTGGGGGGACTGACTTTCTGGACACTAATACAAAACTTCACATTTGTTCCCGTTACGTCTTTTCTTGGCCTGTATATTTAGTGCATCATTGAAGGCTCTCAAGATTTTTTTGGATCCTGATTTGCACTCCTTACTCACCATATATTCTGAGTGCATGTTAGCTATACATTCTATAATTCTATATTCTTTATGCAGGACACTCCGTATGTTCACTCAAGACTGTGATAATGATGTTGACCTGAGCAGTACTGAGTCCCAGAGCACGTCATATCTATTAGCAAGCACTTTGATGCCGTTCACATCACAATCCACAGAAAAAAAAAAAAAAGCCTTGCATCCAGCACACTTGGGCCATCTTAGCAATTAGCAAAGGTGATTGTCCTTCTTTTGTGAGTGGAAAATGAAGGCTTTAGGCTTAGACAAAAGCTCAAGTGATTTCCCTGGGCCAAGACCAGGCTCAGTTATGACAGGGACCAAGCTTGCCCTCAGTATTTAAGGTCTCATCTGTGCCCTTTCCCCCTGATCTCACCCACTCCTGCTATGGCACCCATCTCATGGCACACTCACTGCCCTGCAGGATCCTCAAATGTGCTCCTCAATCTTTCCTACCAGAACTCTTATTTGATTCTTTATCCACACTCTATCTCCTGTAGCTATTTGCATTTTGAAAGAGATCAAAGTTTGAAAATAGAGAGATGACAGTCCAATGGTAGGACTTCAGGCATTGACGGTCAGAGAGTAGAAATTTGGAGAGTGGGAAAGCTGGCGCTGGGGTCTTATGGGCAGCCCCTACCTAGCCACTGTTTGCAAAGCTGACCTGAAAGAGACAGGGAGTCCCCAGGGGACAAGATAGATGAAATCCTATGGTCCACAGTCCTCCTCAGGCTCTTAATGGTTTTGGGTTAGAATTTTTAACTCTTCACATCTTGTTCATTAATTTAATTTAATTTTCCTTCTATTCTTCCAACTGCCAGGTAGGTGAGAGAATAGATGCCATCATCTTCATTGCCTGAGAAGAAGGCAGGCAGAGTGGGCTTTAAAGACTGAAAACAACTGCTCTTCCCCAGCTTGGGGCCTCCCCGCCCTGGTACTTTATACTGACTCACAGAATTCCTTCAGGGAAAGCTGATGCATCCTTGCTTCTCATGTAAACCTTGCCTGTCTTTTCATAAATATTTTATTTCCCAAAAGCCATTCCTACAAATTGCCTTATCATTTGCCAAGGATCTAGACCATCTGCCAAAGCAAGTTCACACATCCCTGCTTGCTGATAACTGGGTTTATCTGTTTGCATTTCTGTTTATCATCTGTTAGTCTGGCTTATCTACTTATCAGATTGTGTGCTCTTTAACACACTGGACACCATATGCCCCCGGCAGAAACGGCAGTCCTGTTGCCTACCTATGGGCACTATTTATGTGCCTTGCAACCCTGATTACAAAATATCAGGTCCCTAGTACATCTAAAATTTGTTTGGACTGGGAAGATTTTACATAATTAGAAGGAAAAATTTAGTTCCTTCCACCCCTGTTTTTAAAGCAATGTGTACAGTGTGCATACAGAATAAACAAATAACAAATTGTTTATTTACACAGTGAAACTGAATGAACTATAGCTACAAGCGACATCTCCGAATCGTACTAACCTAATATTGATGGACAAAAGCAAATCCCAGGAGACTATATAGACCATCACATTGTTTCTAAGTTTCAAAAACAATTAAAACTAAATGTCATTGGGGAGTCCCCCGAGCCACACATGTACACACTTATGCTCAGACTCAATCCTTCTGGGCCTGGCTTGTATTTTCCTTTCATTTCCTGGCATCTGAATTTACAGGTGGATAGAATTGGTCTCATCAGGTTCCCTGACTCCAGACTTCCTCAGCTCCTGGATGCCACTCTTCCCCACAGACCCCTCCCCACTTCCTTAGTGTTCTGGCTGAGGCCGAAGCAACTTACATTCACCTGGTCCCCACTCCCTTCCTCCCACTCTCACCTGCTCTGTCAGAAAGAGGAAATGGTGCCTTCTCCATAGCTCCCTTCTTCCTGTGGTCTCCCTATTCTGTCAAAAGACTTTGGGTTTCTCAGGATCATTCTCCTGGGTCTCTTAGTGCCGTGGGCTTTTAGAACATCCCACTAATTTGTTCAGATGCTGCTGTATCCTACATCTTCACAAAAACTCGCTGTCTCTTCCACACTTGATCATGCCTCAGTTGAAGCTTGAGCAATAATCAGAAAGGTCCCCAGAGGCCACTGCACTGAGTGAGCCTTAGGCCAAATCTCGGCCCTCTATCCTGGTGGCATAGGATCTTGCAGATCAATGCCTTTTGCAGGCAAATTCACAGATACATCTCCTTCAGTTTCTTTTCTATTCATTTCCAGTCTCCGTTCATCTGTTTCCACCTTTCAGACACCCAAAGTTCTTCCATAATAACTATTGCCACAGATATCATTTCCTAAGGACCAACTATGTGCCCATTTTTGTGCTAAACACTCTATCTCATTTCATCAGACTCGGGGTACTTCTCCATTTCATGATTAATTCTGTACGGTCTTGTTTTCCCTTTCAAATCTTAGGAATGGTGTGCATTTCAGAAACATGTCCAAAGGGATTTTTCATTTTTCAGGATGATGCCTTAAAATGATCTCATGATCACTATTTTCTCCAAAATCAGGATTTAAGATTTTTTGAGGCTCGGAAATGTTTCCAGACAACAGAAGATAATCATCTGTTTCCAGTCTTCCCTGAGGACAAACCAGCAGGAAACAGCTTTAACTTGTTGCATAAATTAATGAGATTAGAAGAAATAAAGCATTTCCTGACAATGAAGACTATAAAAAATTGCACATAATAACTGAGGCACATGTAGATTCCCTGGAATAAGGATACTGAAGTCCTGGATGAGGCAAAGTCTCATTGATTATATTTTCTTGTGTTGAATTTGTTTCACATTCCTTTCAGAAGCCCAAATAATAAAAGAGGAATTTTCCTCTCCTCCAACTTCTGTTGCTTAAACTTCCTTTTGTTGATTCACCACTTCCACCTATTTGCTCTTCCACTACCAGAATCTCTTGAATCTGAACAACTAAGCTTGACTTTTCTTTGGGGGAAAATTAGTCTAGGTTTTATTTCACCTCTTTAAGACATGTATGGTGTGAGCCATTCTAATTCTTTATATCTTCAGTGAAGAGTATACGCTTCATCTCTTCCTTCAAGTATTGTGTGAACTCGATAAACTTAAGCCTTCTAAAGACAATGTCTTCAGTGAACAAGCGATTTGATAAGTATGCCAGGAAATGCCATGAACTCCAAGTCCTCAGAGAGGCTCTGGTTAGCTGGCTTTTGTGGAGTTTCTTCCCATAAGGGTATCAGTCATGCAAACCTGGAACCCAAGAGGCTGTCTGAGACTTGTCCCAGGCAAGGAGGCTTGGATTCCTTCCGGGACCTGCTCCTGCGATCCAGAACCACAGTGTGCAGCTGCCAGTGAGGGAGAGGCAGGATTCGGTCTTCATCCTTCATGGAGAAGGGTGTTCTTGGACGTACACCTTCCTGGAGGAAAATGAATTTTAGTAAATAAAGTTATTTTCTCCCGAAAGAGTTTAACTTCCTTGGGCTTCAATAGAAGATAATGATTACTAGCTGGATTGGTGGGTTTTAATTTTTAGTTTAAGAAATCTGGTGTTACCTGATGTGATAGAAGGAAACAAAAACCCTGCGAAAGAATACACATTGTCCCAAAGAGTTTCTAACGTCTTCCCTAAGATAGTAAACGAGTCCAAGAGTGTGTGTGTGTGTATGTGTGTGTGTCCCCATCTTTAAACTTCAAACTCCCAGATCTCTGCTGCGTACTCATCCAGTGTGGATTACACTACCAGCAAAACATCCCAGGAAGGAGTCCAGAATGGCAGTCTGCAGTTAGGAGAGAACCCAGAATGGAGGGACGGACTTGTTTGCTTACTTGCCCCTGGCTCTCCCCGTCTTCCCTGGGAGGTCTGGGGATGTGAACGAGTGATTTCTGCCTCTTTCGGACCGCCTTTGAGGCTCCGTATCCTCACCTGACTTTCCCACGGAGAGGGAGGCCACAGGCTCCTTCCGTCGTCCCCAGCACAGTCCTGGGCCGGGAGCGCGGGGGAGGGAGCGAGCGGAGCTGCGCCCAGGAGGCTGCGGGAGGAGGCGCTCCGCAGACCCCGGCGCGCCGCGGAGAAGCTCAAACTTTGGCGAGGTAAGGCTTTTAGGGGTTCTTGAGCTGGGAGTTTTGGGGAGCGCCAGGAGGTGTGCTAGAGGTAGAGACCCCAGACAGGAGGTGAATTAGAGAACCACACGCGGGGGGAGCGAGGCGGCTGAGTGCAGGGGCGGGGGTGCCGCTGTCCACAGCCCCCGGTGCTGAAACCGGCCGCCGGCTGGAGAGAAAGTGAAAAAGCGTCGGCTGTGGCCTCAGCTCCCACCCCCGGCTCCCACACCCCTCCAGTCCAGTTCAAAGGACAAGAAACCGTCCCCGTGGTCCCCAAGCCGATCTCACTCTCTTTTACTCACGTCCCGCAGCCGCGCTGGGCCGAGCCCGCTGAGCCGTCGGGGCGGAGGCAGAAGGCAGGGCTGGCTCCCTCTGGGGACGGGTAGAGCGTCCAGCCGTGACCCCACCTCATGACATCTCCTGCGGCCACGCTGCCCCCGGAGGCGGCACCCCGGGCCTCCAGGACCCCCAGCCCGGGAAGGACCCTCTCCCCTGGCTCCAAGTCGGGGATGGGCGCCGCGTCTCCTCGAGTCCGCGTCGCACCAGGGGAAGTTGAGTCAGTGGCCTGGAGGGAGCAGGGTCCGGGAGGGCAGCGACGAAGGACTGGCCCCCAACCCAGGGGACTATTGAGCCTCGGGGATTCAAAGAGACTAGTGGGCTGAGGAGTAGGCGAGAATTACAATTCTTGGAGGAGTGCGCGGTTACTTTTTTAATGATAAATTCACACCCGGGATCTCGGACGCCCGGGGCTTAGTGTCTTTGATCGAGGAGAAGGCGCAGCGGGCTCTCGGATCCTCTGCAATCCCCTAACCGGATCAAGGCGCCAGGCTCTCCGCCCTCAGGCTTTTCTCCTCTGCTCAGCCCCCGCCCCCTCCCGACGCCCATAGCTGACTGAGCCCGAAGGCCCTCGCACTCCCTCAAGCCCGGGCCGGGTGATTCATTACATTGCTGTGTGGGCAAGGGGTCCAATTTACAGCGTGCGTTAACATATCCCCAAGTGAGAATTCATGGGGGACGCGGGTGGTTGGGCCGGGAGAGGAGAGATGGTCACTCCTGCGTGCTGTCCACAAACGGGGTGTTCTACGCCAAACTCCCAGTTGTGGGAAACTTGGCCGGGTTGGGGGACCCAAATGAGATTTCACTGAGCCAGTGGGAGCTTCTTTTTGGGGTAACGGGGAGCACAGGAACTCCCCTTGCTTCGCACCAAGGCCCAGACACCTGCACTTCCTCTTTGGTCTCCTTTTAGCCACCGAGAGGGGCTTTCCCCGGTGCAGATGCCCGGAGGGGAGGAGCGGTCGGTGGCTCTTGAGGTGACTGGCTGGTCGGCTCAGGATCTTAATCACTTTAGCTGGGACTTTGGTCGTGACTACATGTGCACTTGCCTCTGATGCTCCTGCTTCTATGTGTTTTCTGTCCTCATTCAATATTTTCTAGTGGCTACCTCTGGTTGAGGTTGCCATGGCGACCAGTCTCTAGTCGCCATGGTACCCAAAAGGTAAACAGTTGGAAGCTACTCAGGCTCTTCTCCAGCTCTGGCCTCTAGTCTCCTGAGGGAGTGGGACCGGGAGGGCAGTGACCAGGTTCCAGAACCCTTCTTGCTCCCCACCCTCCCCTGCCTCCCCTCTTCCCACAGCGTCCTGCTTACCTGAAACCCCTGCTAATCTCCACCAACCACTGTGGCCACAAGGTTAAAATAGGCCATGCTTTTTTTCTCTATCTCCCAGTTACATACACTCAGGCCAGGAGGTAAACAATTTTCCCTCTGACCCAATGCATTTTGGTAACACTCTGACCATTCTTGAGTACAGAGGAGAAGGTTGAGTCCAGTGGGAGAAACAGAATTTCAAACAGACACAGTCCCTGCCCTCTGGGACCTCACAGTGTAGTGTGGCAGACAAATCCTTGTGCAACCTACCAGGTGGCCTGTGCTCTGGATATGAAGGGAAGCGATAACAGAGCCCTGAGAATAGAGAAAGGTGGGAGTGACTGACTCCTGATCAGGGAGGGCCTCCTGGTGAGGTTATGCTGCAGTTGAAACTTGAAATCAACTGGTCAGAAAGAGAGGAAATCTCTCTAGGCAGAAGCAAGGATGTGTGGATTAGTCAGGAGAGGGTAGGCCCTGCTATGGTGATGTATAGACTCAGAACATCTCGCTGGCTTTACCCTTTGCTTATGTAATGTCTGAGGTTGTGAGTTTTGGGGGTTCCTACATCATGAGGGGAGTCCACTGGCCAGAACCTGTCACTCAGCCTTCACCTGGCCTAGAAAGGAGGCTGGAAAATGCAGGAGTCACAGGATGAGCTTTGGTGAGCACCGCCTCTGCCAGTAGGTGGGGGCAAAAAAATGTATAACATACATAAGGAAAGGGTGAGTAATTTGGCTTAGATGAGCATCCAGTTTAGGCTGACTTGATCCAGATTATGAAAAGTCTTGACCATCACGCTAGGAAATGGAGACTGTGTGCTGGAGAAAATAGGCACCTCTTAAAGCTTCTGAGAAGAGTGACATGATTAAAAGTACCTTTCGGAAAGATTCTGGGATCACTATGGAAGATTCATTCATTTACACATTTATTCATTCTACACTCATTGTGCCCTAAGCACCTCCTTAGGGCCAGGGACTAGATGGATTGTAGGGGTGAGAGGCTGAAGATGGGAGATGAGCAAAGATAACTATTTCAGCCATCCTGGGAACAGAGAAAGACCTGGACGAAGAGAGGAACAGAGCTCGAAGAGGCCAGAGGCTACCTCTGTTCTGGTTTGACACTACACACTTGCTATCTAGCAGAGACCCTGGCACAGGACAAGTGCTCAGTCCATTTCTGAATTAGGAAATTAAAGAGTTGGAGGGGACAAGGAAGAGAGATAGCTGTTGCTGTGACTGGCGAGACTTGATGATGCTGGATCTGGGGCAGTAAGAGAGAGGGAGTAGACGCTCATTTTACTGGGTGATTGGTTGGCTCTGGGTGTTGCTCATGGCATTAACCAGACAGTACTACGGGGAGAAAGAGCATGCTTGACAGTAGTTAGGGGAGAGAGTGATGCCATTCAGAACAGTTTTGTTCCAAGAAAAACTCTTCCCTGAACTTGCTGTACCCCTCACTCGACCTGTACCCCAGAACTCATCTAATCCCCAGAGTGTTTCTTTTGTCCTCCTTTGCAGGATTCATACATTTCTTCTTAAATTATAATAATGCAGTGTAAGGGTTAAAGTTAAACTGGCTTCTGCCCCACAGCTCTGCCACTGGGTGAGTTTGAACCAAGATATTTAATCATTCTGAGTCTCAGCTTCTTGGTGTATACATTGGAAGTAGTAATACTTATAATGCCTGCCTCATCGAGTTGTTGGAGGGATTAAATGAAGTAATTGAAGTGAATTTCTAGCTATTGTAAGTGCTCAAAGTTAGGTATGAACATCTTATTACTTCCTAATAAAATAAAAGCAATGTATTACTTTTATAATCACACCACAAAAGTTAATTAAGAAAAAAAAAAAAAAAAACTCTTTACCTCCCAGGCTTGCAGTTACGTTTGGAACATCTATGGGGCTGGCTATGGAGAGCTCTGGTTCCCCAGCTCTGCTAAGGTCTGAAAAGCACTTTCATCCTTTTGCAATCTCAACCTGAACAGCTGAATCTTATTACAAAGCAGCAATTTCAAAACTGAGCACACTCAGAGCTGAGGAACTCAGAGTCCCATTAATTCTGAATCATCTCTGCAGAGACCAGGACACTTTCTAGGCATGAGACAAGCCCCTGCCTCTTGGTTAAGTAACATAATTGATCATCTTGATCCAATTTCAGTGCATTTTCTTTTACCCCACATTTCTTCCTGTTCTTGAAAACAATGTTAACTTTCTCCTCAGACAGGAATTGAAAATTTGCAGCTGACATTTGGAAGCTTCCATTTTCTCGTGTTATAAAAACGCCAGAATTCAGAGAGAGAGAACTCTACCTTCCAGCCATGAGGTTTCTTTGGGAAACAAGACTCAACTTTCCCAAGTCAGACTCATAATCTCCATCACAGTGCAAGAACATTGATGGGTTTGGGGCAGCCTCCATAGAGAGGGGGGAATTGGATTCTGACCCTCATCTCCCCTCATCACCTTGGAACTCAACCCTGAGCACAAGTGGATACACCATTGTTGTCTAAGACCTGAGCTGCCTTTTGGGGACCTTTCTTGGGCACGTGGAGGAAACTTTAATACTTACTGGTCCCAGAGGTGGCCTTGTTTCTTGAGAGGCAAAGGATTAAAAGCTTGCAGGTGCTACAATTAGATTGCCTGTTGAAATCCTGGCTGTATGAACTGTGTACCTCAGTTTGTTCCTCTGTAAAATGGGGATAATATGGTTTGGCTGTGTCATCACCCAAATCTCATCTTGAATTCCCACGTGTTGTGGGAGGCACCCAGTGGGAGGTAATTGAATCACAAGGACAGGCCTTTTCCATGCTGTTCTCGTGATGGTGAATGAATCTCATGAGATCTGATGGCTCTATAAGGGGGAGTTTCCCTGCACAAGCTCTCTCTCTTTGCCTGCTGCCATCCATGTAAGATGTGACTTGCTCTTCCTTCCACCATGATTCCTTCCCAGCCATGTAGAACTGTAAGTTCATTAAACTTCTTTCTTTCGTAAATTACCCAGTTTCAGGTATGTCTTTATCAGCAGCATGAAAACAGATTAATACAGGGGATAAGAATAATACTTACTGCATAAAGTTATTGAAAAGATTAAATGAGTTGATACGTGTAAAAAGCTATGGAGCAGTGACTGGTATAATGTAAGCCCTCCAAAATGTTATGATCATTATTATTAATGTCATATTATGGCATTTCTCCCCATTTCGTGAGTTCCTCGTAGCTGATATTGTGAGTTTTGCATTTTAAAAAGTGTTTTGATTTTAGATTTAAGATGATTTCTTTTTAGATATAATTTTCATGCCACATATGTCACCCATTTATAATGTGCATTTCACTGGTTTTCAGTATATTCATAGTTATGCAATCATCATCACATTATAATCTTAGAACTTTTCAACACCTTCAAAAGAGACCCTTTATCCATTAGCAGTCATTCCTTTTTCTCATTTTCTCCACTCCTTCCCCAGGCAACCTCTACTCTACTTTCTGTCTGTATGGATTTGCCTATTCTGGACATTTTATGTACATGAAATTATATAATATGTGGTTCTTTTTGTCTGGCTTCTTCTACTTAGCACAATATTTTCAGGGTTCACCCCACTGTAGCATGTATCACTGCTTTATTCCTTTCTATTGCCAAATAAGATTCCATCTGAATAACATTCCATTATGTACACATACCACATTTTGTTTATCCATTTATCAGTGGATAGGCTCTAATAAGTGATTGTCATTTCCACTTTGGGCTATTGTAAATAATGCTGCTATGAACATTCACGTACAAGTTGTTGTGTGGACATGTTTTTATTTCTCCTAGCAGTGGAATTCCTGGGTCACATGGTAACTCATGTTTAACATTTTGAGGAATTGCTCAGCTGTTCTCCAAAGCAGCTACATCATTTACATTCCCACCAGTAATGAATGGGGCTTCCAGTTTTTCCAAATCACACTGTGGAAAATGGTTAATTTTATGTATCAACTTGCCTGGAATACAGGGTGCCCAGATAAAACATTATTTCTGGGAGTGTCTGTGAGCAAGTTTCCAGATGAATTAGTGTTTGAATCCATGGACTGGATGAAGCAGATTGCCCTTCCCAATGTTAGTGGCCACTATTCAATCCGTTGATAGTCTGAGTAGGATAAAATGTAGAGGAAAGGGGAATTCACTCTTTGAAATGGGACGACATCAGTTTCCTGTCCTCTATTGGCCCTCTGGTTCTCAGAACTGCACTACTGGCTTTTCTGGTCTCCAACTTACAGACAGCAGCTCATGGGTTTCTCGGCCTCTAATTCTTTATAATAAATCATATGTATATACAGTTGACCCTTGAGCAATGCAGGGATTAGGGGTGCTGATCCCTGACACAGTCAAAAATCCATGTATAACTCTTTGGCTTCTTCAAAACTTATTTACTAATAGCCTACTGTTGATCACAAGCCTTACCTATAACATAAAGAGCCAATTAACATATATTTTATATGTTCTATATATTATAGACTGTATTCTAACAATAGAGTAAGCAAGAAAAAAATGGGGCTTTTCAATTTGTCACATATCTCCAAAATTTTTCCAATATATTTATTGAAAGAAAAACATGTAGAAGTGGACCTGTACAGTTCAAACCCAGGCTGTTCAAGGATCAACTACATATGTATCCTATTGGTTCTCCTTCCATGGAGAACCCTAACTGATACACTCACTAACACTTGTTATGGTAATATTAACATTATATCATTTTTTCTATCTGTTTTTGAAGCTCTGTAATATTTTTTATTTCCTCCACCTAGGTTTATATTCACACATAAAACATGAGAGGATACTCAAGTATAATATTTGTATTGTAGGGTTTTGTTATTTCATGGAACTTCTGGAATGGAAGGACCTTTTATAGCTATCCTAGTCAATGTTGAGTACAGTCACCCCTCAGTATCTGAGGGGCATTGGTTCCAGGACCTACCCACAAATACCAAAATTTAACAGATGCTGAAGTCCCTTATACAAAATGACATAGTATTTGTATTAGGTTAGTATAAAAGTAATTGCAGTTTTTGTCATTACCAATCTAATAAATAGCCTACTGTATTAGTCCAGTCTTGCTTTTTAAAAATTTACTTATTATACTTTAAGTTCTGGGGTACATGTGCAGATCATTCAGGTTTGTTCCATAGGTATACACATGCCATGGTGGTGGTTTCCTGCATCTATTACCCCAATATCTACATTAGATATTTCTCCTAATGCTATCCCTCCCCAATCCCCCTACCCCCTGCTATTCCTCCCATAGCTCCTCACCCCTCAGGCCCAAGTGTGTGATGTTCCCCTCCCTGTGCCCATGTGTTCTCATTATTCAACACCCACTTATGAGTGAGAACATGCAGTGTTTGGTTTTCTGTTCTTGTGTCAGTTTGCTGAGAATGATGGTTTCCAGTTTCATCCATGTCCCTGCAAAGGACATGAACTCATCCTTTTTATGGCTGCATAGTATTCCACAGTGTATATGTGTCACATTTTCTTTATCCAGTCTATCTTGATGGGCATTTGGGTTGGTTCCAAGTCTTTGCTATTGTGAACAGTGCAGCAATAAACATACATGTGCATGTGTTTTTATAATAGAGTGATTTATAATTCTTTGGGTATATACCCAGTAATGGGATTGCTGGGTCAAGTGGTATTTCTATTTCTAGACCCTTAAGGAATTGCCACACTGTCTTCCACAGTGACTGAATTAATTTATACTCCCACCAACAGTGTAAAAGCATTCCTATTTCTCCACATCCTCTCCAGCATCTGTTGTCTCCTGATTTTTTAATGATGGCCATTCTGACTGGTGTGAGATGGTATCTCAATGTGGTTTTGATTTGCATTTCTCTAATGACCAGTGATGATTAGCTTTTTTTCATATGTTTGTTGGCTGCATAAATGTCTTCTTTTGAAAAGTGTCTGTTCATATCCATTGCCCATTTTTTGATGGTTTTTTTTTCTTGTAAACTTGTTTCTTAGTAGATTCTAGATATTAGCCCTTTGTCAGATGGGTAGATTGCAAAATTTTTTTCCCATTCTGTTGGTTGCTAGTTCACTCTATTGATTGTTTTGCAGTGCAGAAGCTCTTAAGTTTAATTAGATCTCATTTGTCTATTTTGGCTTTTGCTGCCATTGCTTTCGGTGTTTTAGTCATAGAGTCCTTGCCCATGCCTATGTCCTGAATGATATTGCCTAGGTTTTCTTCTAGAGTTTTTATGGTGTTAGGCCTCATGTTTAAATCTTTAATCCATCTTGTTAATTTTTGTATAAGGTGTAAGGAAGGGATCCAGTTTCAGCTTTCTGCACATGGCTAGCCAGTTTTCCCAACACCATTTATTAAATAGGGAATCCTTTCCCCATTGCTTGTTTTTGTCTGTGTTGTCAAAGATCAGATGGTTGTAGTTGTGTGGCTTTCTTCCTGAGGCCTCT
>CAUYQU010035277.1:0-45542 GCA_963574635.1 Cheracebus regulus
TTAAAAAATTGGGAGATAACAGATGCTGGAGAGGATGTGGAGAAATAGGAACACTTTTACACTGTTGGTGGGAGTGTAAATTAGTTCAACCATTGTGGAAGACAGTGTGGCAATTCCTCAAGGATCTAGAACTAGAAATACTATATGACCCAGCAATCTCATTACTGGGTATATACCCAAAGGATTATAAATCATTTTATTATAAAGATATATGCACATGTATGTTTATTGAGGCACTGTTCACAACAACAAAGACTTGGAACCAACCCAAATGCCCATCAATGATAGACTGGATAAAGAAAATGTGGAACATATACACCGTGGAATACTATGCAGCCATAAAAAAGTATGAGTTCGTGTCCTTTGCAGGCACATGGATGAAGCTGGAAACCATCATTCTCAGCAAACTGACACAAGAACAGAAATCCAAACACTGCATGTTCTCACTCGTAAGTGGAAATAGAACAATGAGAACACATGGACACAGGGAGGAGAACATCACACAGTGTGGCCTGTTGTGGGGTGGGGGGCTAGGGGAGGGATAGCAGGGTGGTGGGGGGGCTAGGGGAGGGATAGTAGTAGGAGAAATACTTAATGTAGATGACAGGGTGATGGATGCAGCAAACCACCATGGCATGTGTATGCTTATGTAACAAACCTGCATGTTCCGCACGTGTATCCCAGAACTTAAAGTATAATAATAATAATAAAATAAAAACAGTGGGTAATACATATGCTTACACATATGACAAAATGTTTAAAAACTGAAATGTATTATTTAAATTTACAGTTTTAAAATTCTTTACTCTGTGCATGAAAGAACAATGATGATAAATAAAAAAGTATTGCACATTTGATTAAAATGTAAACATTGATACTACTACAAATACGGTGATGTTCCAGCTCACCAACTCATATTCCTTTGAACAGTGTGCATTTTTTCATCAGTCTGAAACTCCTGGAGAAATGGACATTTTTTTTCTTATGCCTAATTCAGTTTAACAGTCTTCTCCCTTATATGTGTGTATTAATGTTACTTCAGCATTCAAGCACAGCCTCCTGTGGGAAGGGGCTGTTATTTCTAATTTTTTCTTTCAGAGTACTTTGCCTATTATATTTTAAATTCTGTACTTATACAGATGTGGTGACTGTAATATCTTGATGCATAAAGCCTAGGGACCCAATTCCCCATGTACTACTCTTTCCACTTTTCATTTTCAAATTGCCGAACAAAATGCTTTTGTGTAAGAGGCAATACACTGTACTTTAGTAACTCCTCCTTGATAATAATGATATAGCCATTTAATTATTTTTCCTGTTATAAAAATCCTGTCAAGGATCCAGGCTTCTATTTATTACCAGACAAGCTGTCACAATGGTAATATATATCACCCTTTATTCATTTTATGCATAATTAAAATTTTATTTGAAAGTCTCAAATTGTAAAGACAAAGTTGAAGCCAGAATGAATTTGCAGGTAGTAATAATTACGCTGCTATTTTCATCTGGATTGCATTAGAAAACTAACTACCCTTTTTAAGATTTCATTAAATTAAGCTGTAAATGAAAAGTGAACACAACTGAAAAATAATCTGCTATAATAGTAGCAAGGAAGAGGGAAACCCAAGGAGAGGTTGCCAAATAATTTTTTTTCTAAATAATTTAACTCTTTATGTGCCAATAGCCAATGGGAAATAAATAGGATTTATACAACTTAAACATTTCCCTATATTTCTTAGTTTCTTTTTAAATATGGCAATAGCAAGCACATAATTACTTTCATTCTTGGTACTGCAAAATGTAGATTGAATTTAGGAATTTTAAAATTAAACGGATTTTGCAAGAATCAATCAATAAAATTTAATTTTATAATGAAAACATTTACTAACTATAGTCTTTATTGACATTTAGCTTTGACATGAGGAGTTGGTGCCGTATACTTTAGGAGAATTTGACTACTTTGGTTTCTGTGTATGGCTGATAAAAAGATAAGCTTCATATACTCATTCAGAAAGCATATTAAACTCACTGAATCTGATTATCAATCCCTAGGAGAAGGTCAGTATTAGGAAGTTACATTAACATTTTAAAGTCAGTAAAGAGTCATTAGAAAATTACATTGAGGCTTTTTGTAGGAAGTTGGTGACAGGTGACTAGGTCAGCATTCTTGCCTTTAGGTGAGCTCATGCCCTCAGGTCCCTTCATTTAAGTTGTTTGGGAAGCACTTACCCATTTATTTTTCCATGCTTATACATGAGTGAGAAATTGAAGAGCAAAAACTAGGACTCAAATTTGTGATGACAGTCAATCATCCTCAGGTGAACTTACATTTGCCCTGTTTTCCTCTTGTTCCCATGTGTGTGGAATAAATTGTTCTTCTGGAATTATGGGAATTCTTTCAGGTCAATAAGGTGACATTTCCAAAGCTAGAGCAACAATTTATTTAATGGTATCTTGTCTGCCTGCAAGAATCATTATATATGATATTTTTGTTCCTGTCTTTAACAGGATTTGACCTGAGATTGGTGTGGTTTGTTTTATTCTAAAATGGGGAAATAGTTGATTATTTGTTACTGGTAACAAGGAAATATTATAATTAACATGGAAATATTTTCTTAAAATTAAAATTTTAAACTTGGAAATGTCTGTATTTATAAAATCCTAAATTGCAATACACTGTTTTTTACATGCTGTTCAAATGTCTCTTGGCAATGCTGAATAAAAATAGTAACAAAGATCTTACCAGCTATGCCCATAATTATTCAATAATTATTAAATGATTACACTGGTTGGCACGTGTAGAAAGACAAGCAAAGACAGGAAAAATCCATCAAATGCATAAGAGAGTTCTGCCCCCATAATTTAAAACATAATAAAAAATGTTTGTAAGGCAAAGAAGAAGGGAAAAAAATAGCAAAGACAAAGGAAATAAAAAGAAAAAATTCCTTTCCTATAGCTGTTGAAATTTCACAGCTATATCTAGAATCATAGAATTTAGACTGTTCTAATTACTTGTTCTAATTAATTTTTCAGATAAACTAGGAATAGAGTAGGGGTAAGACCAGCAAACATCTCTGAGTCAGTGGTTCTATGGTGACTGAATTTCCTGACTGGTGCTCTTTCCACACTTTACCCTTCCTTCTCTTACTCTGATCAGCCTGGCTGAGCTTTGTCCTGATGAAAGAAACAGAGAGCATCTACCATAAAGAACTCCAAACCGGGGTGTCTATAAAAAATAAATAGGTGACTTTACCCATGGACTCGGGCATTATGTTTTTTAGCAGTCAGGTCAATATGAGTTTCTATAAATATGATTTCCCAGTTGATTTTATCACTGTGAAAAGATTGACTTTGTTAGAAGTTATTTCTTCCAATTCCTCTCTATAAAGTTTATTCATGAAAGAGCTCATAAAGACTAGAGAAGGTTGGGCGTGGTGGCTCACGCCTGGAATCCCAGCACTTTGGGAGGCTGAGGCAGACAGATCACGAGGTCAGGAGTTCAAGACCATCCTGGCCAACATGGTGAAACCTCATCTCTACTAAAAATACAAAAATTAGCTGGGTGTAGTGGGGTGTGCCTTTAAAGTGTTTGCTAAAAGTCAACTGATTAGACACTTTAATTACATTTTCAAAATCCCTTCATTTTTGGTATACAAAATCTTTGTCACCTCTTCACAGGAGTGAAATCCTATCAGATTGACAAGTTGCTTCCAAATTCAAGGAGAGAGGATTATATACACCAGAGAGCAGGAATCTTGGAGACCATCTTAGAATTTTGCCTACTACAGGCAGATTCAAGAATCCAAATAAATCTCATGAAGGATAAAGATGAATCCACACACATCAGCAAAACTGTAAATCTTTAATAAGAAAAAAGATATTAATACACATATAGAAAAGAGAGATTGGCTTCAAAGAAGCAGCAGTGAGACTGATTTGACTTCACTGCAGCAACAATGAAAACCAGAAAAGTTTTATGATATAGCCTATATACTGAAATAAATCAATGTCATACTATAATTCTATGACCAGTAAAAATATATTTCTAAAATGAGAGTGAAATGAAGGTATTATTCAGGCAAAAAAAATCCCAAAATATTCTACCAGTGGAACCTCACTAAAAATTCTACTGAAGAGAGTCACCCCAGATGAAACACTGAAATGCAAAAGTGAAGAAAAAGATGTAGTAGCTATGTGAATAAATATAATCGAATATTAATGTTATAAATAATAAACACAATTTCTTTGTAAAAACAAAGCATCAATCTACATGTTGATAGCATACAATTTATAAAATGTTATAAATATGTTTTAAGGTTTAAGAATAGTAAAGATATTTCTTTTATAGTTTGATGAATTAATTATGTTGTAATCGTAAGGGTAAGCACTGAGAGAAGAAAAATATAATGTACACTTTTGAACTGGTAAAAGAAACAAAAAATATTTGTGGACGCTTATTCAATCTAAAAGAAAAGAAGGGGACAAAAATAAACCTAAAAATGTCAGGAAAAATAAAGCAGAAAAACAGATAATAGTTTTAAAGCCAAATATGTCCGTAATTTTTTATTGAACGTAAATGAACTAAATTAAAAAACAAGTATTGTTAAACTAAATGATAAAACTGAACCATATTTTGTTTTTCAGAGATAGGTAAAATGATAAGAAAACAGAAATGTTGAAAGTAAAAGAATGAAAAGGAAAATTTAGACCAATAGTAATAAAAAGAATTTTTAGAGTTAAGTTGACACAAACTGGTCTATTTGGCAAAATGTATTACTAGAAATAAGGAGGATAACTTTGTATAAAAATAAAACTAGAAATATACAATGTTAAATTTGCATACACTTAATAATACATAAAAATAATGGAAAATTTAAATGTAGCTCTCTCAGAGAATAAGAGACTAGCAGACAAAAACAAAAAACAAACAAACAAAAAATACAAAACAAAAAAACCAGTGTGGATATAGGGGATTTCAACAATACAATTAATAAACATGTATTAAATATATACTTCAGAATTATAAAACAAGTATACATTATTTCCAAGTACATAATGAACATTTATAAAAAAGGATCACTTACTAGATAATAAAATAAGAGTGAAACATTGTAAAGAATTAGTATATATCATCCCTATTCTTGAGCAGCAATGTGACTAGGCTAGAAACAAATAATACTACTAAGATAATCAGAAAAGCTCTATAGGTTCGGACTTGAGGAACACACTTCTAATAACTGTGGTTCAAAGGAGTAATCATACAGAAAATTAGAAAACATTTAGAAATAAAAATACTACATAACATCTTTTAAAATTAAGCCTACTTAGAGTGAAGCAGCACTTAAGGAAAATGTAGCCTGAAATATACATATTACAAAAAAAAAGAGGCTGAAAAATGAGTTGATTATATAAATAATCCTTAAGAAATTAGAAAAAAAACCCAGCAAACTAAATCAAATGTAAAATAAAGTATATAACAGGAAAAAGAAAATAATAATATTAAAAACTACAAACATAAAAGAACAAAGATGAAAGTTGATTTTTATCTTTTTGTTTATAGTTTCTGAAACTACAAACTAAATTGACAAAACTCTAGGGAGACAATTTTCAAGACACATTTAAAGTGATATAAGAAATCAATAATTTTATCTGAATAAATCTGAAAATTCAGATAAGAGAAAATTTCTAGAAAAACCAAAATGTTTAAAAATTAGAAAACCTAATTATTCCTTTAATAATTAGAAAATATTGGAACAGTAATTAAAAATCTGCCCACAAAGTAAGCTGTAAGTTAGTATTGTTTTTCTATGAGTTGTGAAAAAAAATCACAACAATCTGAAAATATAAGACAGAGTGGAAAGAAGATATTTTCAGTTAAAATAACTAACAGAAGACAAGTATTCAGACCATATTAAGAACTCCTTCCTTCTACCCACTTTTTCAAATAATGAGTATAAAAAAGACAACTCAATTTTAAAAATGATAGAAATTCGACAATTGCTTCAAAAACACAAAAATCACGTTCAGTTACAATCTTACATAAATTTCTCTAGTGAAAAGAAAGAACACTTAATTCATTTTTTCAGGCAAGTATAACATTAATATCAAAACCTATCAAGGACAGCAAAAGAAATGAAAATTGCAGGCCAATCTACTCATGCCAACAGATGCTACATCCAAACAAAATATAATCACATTCAAACAGTGAAACATCACGTGATCAATTGAAATAATCTATATTTAAAGACTAAGGAAAACAACAATGTGACCCACTCAATAGATACAGCAAAACTATCATTATTTATGGAACATACGATTGCACACATAAAATGTCAAAAATTACCTATAATAAATTATTAATAGGTGAGTTTATCAAAGTTACTGGGATACAAGGTCAATATACCAAAAAGAATTGTGTTTCTAAATGCCAGAATCAAATAGAAAATAAAAATTGAATATAGCATAAAAATATCAAACATGGAAATTAAGAAGTGCAAGATGTCTACATAAAAATATTATACAAAAAATTATTGAGAATGATTAAAAGATACCTGTACAGGGTAAGGTACTAAGTCCATAGATTAGAAAATGCAGCATCATAGAAATGACAATCCCATTAATTGTGTGTGTTTTTAAATGTGTGTGTGTGTGTGTGTGTGTGTGTGTGTACTACTTGAAAACCCGACTCTAAAATTTATATGGATGAGCAAAGATTTTAAAAAGCTAAGATGCTCTTGAAACAGAACAAGGTCGGAGTCTTGTTCTCCTACATGTCAAGTCTCATTACAAAACTATGATATTTAAGATAATATGATTTTGGCAACAAGGTAGAGATATAGACTGAAGCATATTAAAACAGAGCCCAGAAGTAGACTAAAACATAATTGATGTATGAATGAAATCACACTGCAGGTAAATGATGGATTTTACTATAAATTATTTTGGGACAATTGGTTAGGAAAGTAGAGAAGAGATGGGAGGAAAGGAAAGTGAATTCCTATTTCCTTCCCACTGCCCCATGCACTTACAGAAAAATCAGTTCAGTGTAGATTTGAAACCTTAAATAAAAGACAAAAGTACAAAACTTTTAGAAGAAAATATGAGAAAAATTTTGAAGATTTTTAATAACTCACAAAATACCCCAAAATTGACCAGTCTAACTACATTAAAGTAGAACTTTTGTTCATCAAAAGACATTGTAAAGAAGGTGAAAATATAAAACAGAGTGGGAAGAAGATATTTTCAATTAGTATAACTGACAGAAGACAAGTGTTCAGACTCTAAAAAGAACTCTTTCGTTCTACCCACTTTTCCAAATAATGAGAATAAAAAAGACAACTCAATTTAAAAACTGGTAGAAATCTGGCAATTGCTTCAAAAAACAAGAAAAAATTCAAATAATCAACAAACATATTAAAAAGTGTCAACCTAATTATTAATGAAAGAAATATAAACTAAAAACAAATAGAGATTGCATTTTATAATAAGATTAGCAAAATGAAAAGGTCTGACTAAATGAAATGTTTGCAGAAGATGTGGAATCTCCCCTCTTGTTGCTGAACTTTGTAGAACCACTTTGGGAAATAATTTTTTCTCCCTTAATAAAGTTGAAAATTTCCATGACACAGAAACTGTACTTCTAGTACCTACCTGATGGAAAATAAGTTCATGAAGGTACAGATTGAAGGGTATTCATGGAAAGGCTTTATGGAACAGCCTCAAACTGGAAACAACTGTTGAAGTTCAATAAACAAATTAACAATGAAACTGCAGTGAAAATGAACTGTAGCTTCATGCACAGCACAGACAAATCTCCTAGAAAAAGGAGCAAGCCATAGAGGCATATATTCAGTAAGCTTTCAATTTATACAGTGTTCACAAACAGGCAAAGCTAACAGGAAAAGCTAATATGTGATAAAATGATAAAACTATAAGGAACCCAGGGGGATGCTTATTACAAATGGCAATGTAGTGGGGGACAAGGAGAGAATGAGATTTGGAAGGGCATACAGGCTCTGTTTCTTAATTTTGGATGGAGAGCACACAGGTAATCTCTTTAGTAAATTACATACCATACATAGTCAATATGCCTCTGTAAATAGAAAAGATATGTTACTTTTTTTCTAATTTAGAGTTTCTCATTTCCTGGAGGTTTTGAAAAATAAGTAAGCAAGTCATTTGAGAAATAAAAGGCAATTAAATGGCTTGGGGGTTGGGGGTTGAGGGAGGAGGCTCAAGGCTTGGTTATGGGTTTAAACACATGACTTAATGGTCTCTTTAGCCCTGGAAATTATTTGCAAGTAACTCATCTGTATTAATGCTTAGGTGTGTTCCATAGAGATTTATTTTCTTAGTTGCTTAACTAAGTCAATTAGTGTTACTGAATAGCCAGAGAAGTCATAGGATACAAAATTTGAAAGAGTATTGAAGAGCTGTGACTAGAACCCACTTTTCCTGACATTTTGCCGTGGTTTTTTAACATATGACAAACAGATATTTTCTGGGAATGATTTCCAGCTTGATTAGAGGATGTGTGTGCATGAGTGTATGTATAAATACACTTTTATAATGTATATATTCATGAGCTATTTGAGGGCAAGGGCCATATGTTTCCCATCTTTGTGTCTATAGAATCTAACAAAGTATCTGACACTAGGAAATACACATGACTTTTGAATGATTCCAATTAACATATGTACGTCACTCATGCAATTATGTTTGTGTTAGTATATGTGTATGTAGGTATGTATGCACACATTTGTATATTCACACAAATACATATAGGAAAATCTCTCTGTATATACATTTGTATTTATATACATATGTGCACACACACCACAATGAAAGCATACAAATATAATGGTAACATTCTTTTTAGTACTTACTACATAGCACTGATTTTGTTAAGTGTTTTACTTGCTTTTACTTCTCTAGGCAAAGGACACTAAAGGGCAGGTACTGTTATTGTATCAATCTTTATAAACGAGGAAATTGAGATGGAGCCAACATGCAAACCCAGTCAGTTCCTCAAGAGCAATGGTCTTGATCACCACATTGTACTAAAATGATTTAATATAATAATGAAGGCCAAAATGTAATGTAATTCAAGTAAATTCAATTCGCAAAACATGTATTACATGCCACTATTGGTCAAGTACTGGTTTTGGTTCTAGGAGTACAAAGGTAAACAGGGGAAAGTATTTTCCTGAGACTGGCAGCCATACATTCTTTCAGAGACTTATACCCTGCTCCTCTCCCAAACTCCATTACTGCACATGTTGGTTACGGTAGCTCACCACTCCATTTTAGGGATAAGCATTTGGTAAAGGTCTATCCAACCACAATATCCATTCTCCTAGAACTAGTAACTGGCACAGGAGTGAGCATGTACAACAGTGGGACCAAAGCTGTTCTTTGGAATTAATAGCAGAAAGAGTTGAAAGTTTCCTCTCCCTTGGACTGCTAAAAACACATGGGCAGGCATTGAGGGGTTTGGGGACTTGTAAATTAGGGACTACCAGCAGCTAGTTTCCCCAGAAAATTCCCATCTTTAGCCAAAGACAGATAAGATCAGCACACAGAGGAAGCGGAGCTAAGAGCTGGAGAGAGGGAGAAAGAAGCTCACAGTGTGGTTTAGCCCTGGGATTCGGCCAAACTTAAGGACTCTGACTTTCTAAGTAAGTGAGTTAATAAATTGTATTTTCTGCTTGAACTTGAAATCATCTTGTTCCTATTACAAAAATAAACCTCAAGAGGGCACCTGCCACTCTGTTCAAGCAGCCAAGTCAGAAGAGTAAATTACAATGTATTCTGGTTATATACAGCTAATTTATTAAAGTAAATATTCATTCTATCGTCAAAACTGCACAAGATAGATATCAGTTATGTTCTATCTATCAAAATTACAGATAATTCATCTTTCCTCTGTTGCCCTTATATAGAACAAGACTGTGATTTACTGAATAGTGAAGGAATCAATGTTCCCACTATTTCCATAAAAGAAAATGTTGGGGTAGAGTTGAAAAGTAGGGGCTACCGTTAGTGGTGAGCATGTGGAATAGAAATTGTTCATATTTAGGAAAATGGTAGGCAAATTTCAGGCAATTCGGCACAGTACTTCACACTGATTTTTTTTTTTTTTTTTTTTGGAAACCCAGTAATTCTAAATAAAACACCATACCTAAAACACAAGAAATTCAGTCAGGCAGTTGGCCTCTGAAATATTTTCAGAAGAAAAAGTTTTAACTCAGACTTTCGTCGCTTAGAGAAGGAAATGTTCAAAAAACTGAACAGACTCCTCGTTCCAAAGGTTTAGGGGTTTCTTGTGGACCTTTGGGTTTCAGCTCCTACTTCATACTTTATGTACACCATACTTCCTCATAAATAATAGTGAGGACAACAATCCAATATATCTTAGGAAACAAAGCTCATCTTACTTATGATTCCAAAACTGTCCTCAGCAAAATACATAGAATAATGATGTTTTTCACCCTATGACTTGTTCATTGGGAGGTACATAGCAATTATAAGTACCTACATTTTGCCAGTTGGACTTCTTTTTAGAGTCACGTGAGCAAAAAAGACCTCTGGAAAGACTAACTTCTAAGTAGCAAAGCAGATATTCAGAGACTAGAACCAAAGCAATGACCTGTTTACCAGACCTGGAGGACAAAATCAGAGCCAAGATGAACAAAGGTGAGTTGATGTAAGGACCCAGTGAATTAGTTTCCTATTGCTTCTGTAACAAATCACCACAGATCCAGTAGCTTAAAACAACACAAATGTATTATCTTACAGTTCTGAGAATCAGAAGTTCTAAAACTAAGGTGCTGGCAGGGCTGCATTCCTCCTGTAGTAAATAGAGGATTTCCATTTTCTTGCATTTTCTAACTTCTATTGAGACCCATGTGATTCCATTGGGTGCATTTGGATAATCTAGAATAGCCTCCCAAACTTACGATCCTTAATCCCAATGACAAAATCCCTTTTGCCATGTTAGGTAACATATTCATGGTTTTTGGAAATTAAGACTTGGATATCATGTGAGGGAATACAGTTTTCTGTCTATCACACCCAGGTTTATGGCTGCATTCCTAAAACCTGTCCAACTAAATCCAGGAATTCTCTGTGGTTGAAAAGAGTCAAACTCTAAAATATTTGAAGAGATTTATTCTGAGCCAAGTATGAATGACCAATGAACAGCCTGTAACACAGCCCCAGAAGATCCTGAGAACATGCGTCAAAGTTGATCAGGTTACAACTTGGTTTTATACGTTTTAGGGAGACATAAGACATCAATCAATACATGTAAGATGTACATTGGTTCAGTCCAGAAAGACCAGACAACTGGAAGCAAGGGACTTCCAGATCATAAGTAGACTTGAGACATTTTCTGATTAAAAATTGGCTGAAAGAGTTATTACATGAAGACCTGGAATCCATAGAAAAGAATGTCTGGGTTAAGATAAGGGATTGTGGAGACCAAGGGTTTATCACGCAGATGAAGCCTCCAGGCAGCAGGCTTCAGAGGCTTATCAGACCTAAAAGGGTGCCAGACTCTTAGTTAATTCTTTCCTGGATCGGGGAAAGTCCTGGAAAGGAAAAGGGATTTTCCACAGAATGTAGATTTTCCCCACAAGAGGCAGTTTTACAGAGCCATTTCAAAATATGTGAAATAAATATATCTTGGGGTAAAAATACTTTGATTTCATTCAGGGCCTACTATCTGTCATGTGATGCTATACTAGAGTCAGTCTGGAATGTGGTAGATTATTGCTACAAAAAGTCTTTTTGGTTAGCCTTAAGATTTCTGTGTTAATGTTAATGTTGGTTAGTTGTGCCTGAATTCCAAAGAAAGGAAAGTGTAACGAAGCATGTCCAACCCCTACCTTCCCATTATGGCCTGAACTACATTTTCAGGTTTACTTTGGAATGCCCTTGGTTGAAATGGGGGTCCTCAGTCAGTTCAGGGACTTCAAATTTTATTTTTGGTTTACATCACCTAGGGATGAATACAGGCCTGAGCTGGCAGGGAGAAGTCAAACCACCTGTGTTAGGGACAAAAAACAAAGAAGGGGTTGGAGATCAAACAAAACTAAATGAGTGTAGCTACAAATGATAAATTGCTTTTAGCCCTCCCTCCCCACACACCCAACTAAAATGGGTGATTGTATAGAGTTCTGCCATACTAACTTTTTAAATAAAATTATATGATGTCATTTTTACTGTCTGGCCAATATATACCAACATTCAGTTTATGGTGTATTATAGGGGAAATGGACTTTGGAAATATCTAGACTTGATTTTGAGTCCTGGTTCTTATATTTAGAACTTTGCCACCTTGAGTATTACATACACTCTCTCAATTTCTACTCCCTCATTCGTAAAATGGCAATAATAAATTCTGCCTGATAGGCTTGTTCTGAGGATTAAATGTAATAATTTTATGAAAGTGTTTACTTAGCACACCACCTGGCTTGTAGCAGGCTTATCATTTCAGCATTTCTTTCTTTGAAGCAAATTTGCCTCCTGGTTGTTTTGGCAGGAGGTTGCATTTTAAAGAAGCCATCTAAATTTTGGTTGTTAGACAAGAAGCTCCATTTTTCTTTTTTCCTGTAAAGGTCCTGTTTTCCTTCAAAGTGAGAAAACTTGTAAATTTCTATTTATTTGAATTTTTCTTTCTCTGCTGCAAAGGAGTCTTGACTCAAACATTATTGGTGCAGCTCATCAAGATAAATGTAACTAGTTTGAGCACATTTCATTTGAATACAATATTATGCTTCTTTTTTTTTTTTAACAAAAGTCAATTTCTAGCATTCAAATTGGTAGAGCGTCAGAACTGGATGACTGTAATAATACTGGTTGACTTTTAAAACAAGTTTCCAGTTTTTCAAAGAATCCCTTGGAAAACATATTAAGTACTTCCTGTAGCCCAGTAGTTTGCTGCCATAAATGCCTCTCACATTCTCACTGACCAGGGAAATCTCGTTTCCAAAAGCCTTTAGTGTTGTGTCCTTGCTTGAACAAACTGAAACTTCTTTGTGAAGAAAACATATTGTAATGTTCACAGTAAATCTCTCAGAAACTGCCTTAAGATTTTAATCTTAAAGAAAAGCATATTAGTTTCAGCAACTTGACAACTGATGCTTTGAAAATAAAATTATAAAAGCTGTCTTAGTCAATGATGGATAGCTGACCAAAGTCCATTTTAGGGTCAGAGTTCAAAGACATCAATAAATATTGTGGCAGAATTATAAAGCCTCTTACAGGGATCTATTGCTATTTATTATAATAAAAATAAGAACTATCAAGTTTTGGGCACTGCTGTTCATTCTATTAGATTTTGAATGCCATGTTCTCCAAGTGTCTGCCTTCTGCACCCACAACTCTTCAAGCAGCGTACCAACATAACACCACACAAAATGATCAGTGTTTGATATGTCTGAATGAACTGTTGCTTTTCTGAAATGACTGCATCTCTGCCTTGCTTACCCAAATGATAAGAACACTACTATATATTGAAAACTACTCCTTTGATTTGAGAAAACAGCTATGCAATTTCTTTTCCTAGATTATTTTCCTGGATCTTTAAAATTATCAAATGTAGTTCAGATGAGAGGCAAGTAATAATCCTTTGTGGAAACTCCACATAATAGAAGATTACACCGCATCTAAAAAATTTCCAAATGTTCTTTGTTGAGACAGATGGTGAAACTATTCAATATAAGCAGCAATGCCTCCATTTGTAATATTTAAACATCTGAACAGTGATTGATGGAGCTTCTTTCGTAATGCAATCATTTCATCAAAAGTCTTGTTCTTCACACTCCAAAATACCTTCTCTATATTGTTTCACTGCAAAATAATAAAATGAAAGTTTCACAGCATGTGAATCCTAAGAAGAGTAATTCCGAACATCAAAATTTTCAGTGGGCCCCAAAGCAACCATTTGAGGTCTGCTCAAGTTTTGTTGTGGAGGTTGGATTCAATTGTTTGCCAAGACTATTTGAAAATGAATTTATACTGCCAGCTGCTATCCAGCTTTTATTGCCAAATAAAGCACATTACGTTATTATAACTAAAAAGTGATATAAATAACTTCTCCCTTTCTCCTGTAGCCTACCCAATAGGGAGCTACCTAAGAGGAACAAGTTAAAACAAGAAGTTAAAGGAATAAAAGAGCACAAGATGATGACTGTGTGAAATTCAGTGTGGTGATTATAATAATATGCAGTTCAGATAACCAGTCCATATTTTTTGGTGACATCCCAAAGTCACTTCACATTTAACTTTCGCAAAACTCAACTTCTAATGTTCCTCCAAGTGTGCTTTCTCCTATTTTACCAATCTCAATTTCACCGTCTACCCTGTCACCAAAGTTAGAAACCTGGCATCTCTCTCAGTTCCTTTTTTGCATCACTCTTAACATTAAATCAAGCATGAAGTCTTGTTGAGTATATCTGTTAAATGCCTCTCCAATCCAACCACTTCTCTACCCTGCTACCCACAAACCTGTCCATTTCTCCCTGGATCACTGCCATAGCCTCCGTATCGGTCTTCCAGCATCCAATCTGGCTCTTGGAACACTTTCATCTCCATGCAGCCAGTGTTATGTTACCAGATCTAATCATGTCACCACTTGCTTAAAACTCTTTATGTATCTCATTGCCATTAACATGGCTTATATGACTCACAAACCTCTTTGTAAGCTTACTCCTGTGCAGCTCTGTCTCTTATTGCTTGACCACTCCTGGTTCATGTTTCAACCATGAGGAACTTCTTTTAGCTCTCTGAACATATGCTGCTCTCTCATCTCTGGGCCTTGTAAACCATATCATGTGTGTTATTCCCTCATGAGAACCCTCATGCAGTTAACTTCTGCCAATCCTCAGGTCTCAGTTTTTTCCTCTAGAAAGCCTTGAAGGTAACTTCTTCTACGGGTCCTTATAGCACTCCATATATTTTCTCACTATCCAACATGCTCCCTTAAAATTGCTTGCTTATTTTTCTTCCTCTATTATCAGACTATTAAGCCCTGTGAAGACTCTTGTACCCTAGTGCAGTGCTTGATAATATTATGTAGACTTAAATATTATTTAACTGAGGAACTAGCCTAGCCCATGGAAATAGTTTACAGGGCAGGGAAGGCACATTCCTGGAAAGTCAGAAGGCAGTGAAAGGGCCCTGAGACATATGCAAGAAAGAATAGGATACCGAAAGCAATGGTGGTGAGAATTTCCAAGAGTGGAACACAACGACTTCACAAACTTAAGTCAGAAGCTCTGTGAATATTGATAAGTAAAAATAAGGAAGAGAATCTTCAAGCTGATTAGAATTAGAAAAAATTAAGAAATATCTGAGCTTAATAAGCAACCAGTCTGCATAGTTGACCCAGTTCTTTCACTGAGGGTAGCTTACGAATTTAAGTTTTATACCCACACCCATCACATACAGAAAATTTGGCTCTAGGTGAGCTATTCTCCTATCTTAGAAAGGGCTTTGTAATTTTTTCTGTATGTTTATGACTTATACAAGAAGAACCTTAGGATGGGCCTGAGAATGCTGTAGGTCATTTTGGCACACTGGCTTTGCATCCCCAAGGAGGAAAAATGTCAGCCTGTGAATTGTATTCAGAAATATGCCAGAAAACACATCATTGTGGAACCTGGCATGGCCATAGCTTGGCATATATGTAGTCAGGAATGAAACAAATGACAGAGTCCCTGGAGAGACTATTCTTTGCACATTGGAGATCTTAAAGAGCTGAAAGCTCCTACAGACACATTTTTTCTATTCTCTTATCCAACATCAAATAGAACTTCAAGGTTTGAAGAGCAGAAGATAGTAGTTGATTCATCTTCTCAGGAACTCCCTAGGGGAGGAAATTAACAGGGAGGCAGATTTCAGTAGAGCATATGGAGATTTCTACCACCCTTAGAGCTGTCTAAAGTGAGAGTAAACTAACAGCCTTACAAATGGTGAAATTCATTTTACTTTCAGCAGAAAAAGGAGAAACTAGACCTCAGTCTTCAGCAGTGATTTGAGATGGAAGGGAAGTGATGACCTCTAAGTTCTATTCTGATTATAAAATTTTATGATGTAATTTTTTCTTGGTGACTCAGAGGAACATGATGTGTATGAATTATTGTAGTGCACAGAGATGCAATGAGGTCCTTATAGTTTGTGAGGTGAATTCAGCTGTATTTTCCTATCATATGTTCCTCTAGGCAGCAGTGCTTTTGCTGTTAACTTGTATTCTTCTCCCTCCATTCTATCCATGCCCCCACCTAGGCTGGTCAGCTAATATACTACGTATTACCCCCACATCTCAACATAAATCCTTGGGAACAGGAAGCTAATTTACTTTTGTTACACAGAACAGGGCAATGACCCAAGAATTCCATCAATGTGGCTATCAGTGAAAATTTGGGAATAAATTATGAGTGACTTTTAGGACAGAATGCTACTCTTTATCACGGCTTAGAAAAAATCTCTGGCCCATGCATTCACCCACATAGCCCCATAGACTCTGGGCTCATCTCTGAGCATAAAACCTAATGCTGGATTCTTCCTGTGGTTCGAAATGTCAGCTGTCTCTTTCCTGTCTTCCAAATGCTTACTCATCTGTTTAGTTCCCATTTAAATATCTCCTCTGAGATGCTTTCCTCAGACAAAATTAACTACTCCTGTGTGCTCTTACAATTAAATACATACTTCTATTATTCCAATTTAATATTTTATCATAGTGACTTGTTCCCATTTGTTTCCTCAGTTAACTCAGAGCTTCTTGTGGACAGAGTAGCCCACCCTCATGAGCCCACCTTTATTATATGCAATGCCGGGCATGTAATGGGTGCTCCGTAGACATTGGGTGGCTAGGTGACTGAGTGAGGTAAATTTGTGTGTCTCCTGCTGATGAAGGAAAGCTCATAGCTTTAAGGCATTTATCTCAGGGGGCATTTTTACCCATTTTCTAATTCCCAACTTTGCTATAGACCTAAAAATCTGACATCCAAATTACTGGATTGTGTATTACTACAGTGAGGTTTATTGGTGGTACACACAGACAAATAGACACACACATACACACACATACACCCTCAAACCTTCCTATTAAATTTTAAATCTTTTATATTTTGACAGATTTTGAGAAAACCAATTGTTATCACTTTAAGGATCATACCTTTACAAGATTAACGTATTGTAATGAAGCCAATTTTCTTATTAGATTTAAACTGGCCACAGAATTATGTAAGATACAGTCCACCAGAAAGCTTCAGGCTCTAAATTTGAAAGGAAATGCAGCTACAGGAGAAGTTTATCCACAGTATAATAATCACTGTATATAAATAAATTAGATGTGGGCCACCACAACATGCACTGCAATCTGGGATGCAAACACAGTCTCTTCTCATCTGTCATCAAATCATTTCAAATTTTATGTCCAAAGAACAGTTAAAGTATCAATTATTGAAAAATAATTATTAGTTTAATTAGGTCTATACATCTTTACTATGAAAAGAAAATTATAAAAGGTGAGCTTGGAGCCTAAACCTTAAAAAATAGTTCTATTAATTAATTACATCAATTTTCACATAATAAATATGACTACATCAGATTATGCCATTTTTCTGCCATACTGATTCACTGCTGGGAATTCATAAGATAGATTTTGGCACCTAAATAGTGTTGGCCATGATTTCACAGGCAAGAAGAGCAGGTAGATAGTTTTCCACCATCCTCACATCCACCCTGGCTTATCTCTACATCCCTTCTGTAGTTTTTCTGGGCCAAGAGAGTTGTGCCCCAGGGATTATGTCTTACTATTTAAGGACACCAGGGACTGAAAGATGATTCCATGTCACTTAAGCCAATGGAAGAATTTGATGGGGAAAAATATCAAATCAAAAATCTCCTTTTACCTCATTTACGTAAGCTACTCCTTCCTAATCATGAATTTACAGTAACATAAGACATTCCCAATTATGTCAGAGAACAGCTTTCAAAACAAAAGCCATTAAAATTCAATGTATTTTTTAAAATTGAACTTTTAGAGCACTATTTAGGTAAGGGAATAGCAGCTTTTGAATGAAGATAATACAACTCTAAAGATAAATAATATACTTGTACAGCAACAATAAATTTCATTTGAGTAAAAGACAGGGATTTTTTTTTTTACCAATTGGTCTTAAATAGGATGCTTCTCATTATGACTAACTTTTTTATTTAGGATTTTAAAAACTAGGTTATAAATTGCTTTTATGAGTAATTTCAAGGCACTTGAAATATAAAATATCTTATAGGTAGTATAACTTGTTAACAGTTTGGCAAATTTGTAAATTGACTGATTGAAACTCAGAATGAACTTTTCCCAAGTAGATGATGTTTTACATAGGGTTGGTCCACAGATGAACCCATAGAAATGTTTTTAAACTGTAGTATACAAGAAATGCCACTAGGTTGTGTTAAGATGTAAGTACTACAAAGATTTTGCAAAGATTATGATGCCCTTACACATGATTCAAGATAACATACTGCTTTTTTATAATGACACAATATTCATTTGTATTCCTGAAAAAATAACCCTTTAATTATTTGTTCTTTTTTGTTTGCAAACATCTCTAGTAAGTGTATCCAAAGGGAGGATGAATTCGTCTCATTTCTCTTGCCACAACGGTGCTGGTACCCTCAGTAGGGACTTTGCCTATTGCATAATTAAGTGCTGAGTACTCACATAGTAATGCTTTAGATAAAAATGGATCCTTAATTCTACATTCAGATGTCTGGAGCATGTGTACTTCACAATGTGAGATAAGGTCCTGCTCCACACTGTGGCCTTGAGTGTGTTCCACTGAATTTGAACAGGGGCAGCTGCAGGGAGTGAAGAACTGAGGTGGAATCTGAGAGAGAAAGGAAGAAGAACCGGGGTCGGGGAGGTAGTTGGGGGAGCACTGGGTTGGGGCAATTTCAAAGAGGGGAGGAAATTAGATCCTTTATTTTACACAGTACAATTGACCCTCTAGTACTACTTGTTGGATATTCTCCAAAAATAACATGTTAGAAAGGTTTTGTCTTCGTTTATTTTTTCCTTCCATATCTTTATCTACCTCTACTGTCCATGTCAATGTTGCTCCAAATTATATATTTGCCTTGACCACCAACACTTAATAAGGCAAAGTGGAGAAACAGTGACCCAAACCTGCTAAAGAAAAGGCAATAGATGGAGGGCAAAAGCTGAAATTGGGAGAGAAGGTCAAACTAAAGACAGAGTCTACAGCAGAAGGAAAGTGCAATGAGCTATGCCAGCAGAAAGGAAGCTCCAGAGTGACATGTGGATGAGTAGGAGGGTGTAAGCAAAAAGAGCGTGTGAGTTAGAGATTTCCTCTACTAACACTGGTAAATCTCCCTCTCCTCTGTCAAGATTGGATATTTAAGGGCCATATGCTCAGCATTTAAATTCTGTAATGATCATGGAAGATTGCACATCCGGGTAAAGGTTAATACCTTGAAGTCCTTGGACATGTTGAGCAAAAAGCACAAATAAAAGGATGTCTGTGCCAGACATTCACTGAGTTAATGGTCAAGAAATCTGAATCTGAGAGTTAGCCTAAGCCTTGCCCCGCTAACTCCTGATGTGATTTTGCAGTAAGTCTTTGGACTTCATTATCAGTGTATTTGGAGAGCAAGACAAAACTGTATCATTTCTTAAAAATCTTTACCACTCTTCTTCAAGTAGGTTTCCTATTTCTTGGCTGAGCAAACACAGTTTTGCTGGGTTATTAAGCAGTCCATAGGCAATGATTCCAAAACGGAATGAAATGGACTTGAGCCACTGTGCAATAGATCTCATTAATGAGTCTTTGAAAGTAAGGAAAATCCTAATCTGTAATCACAGAGCCACCTGCAGATGTCAGATTGCTATTTTTCTATTTAATAGTTTCTACATGTAAACTCTACTAGAATTGATATAATGAGGCAATGTTATTCAAAATAGACTTAGGCAAATAGTCATAATTCTAATTTTACCAATATAGTTATTCATTAGAAAAGCAGAAATCAGTTTATTAACTGTCATATTCTCATTCTTTAAAAATTTTTCCACTATGGAAGTTATTGTTCAACTCCAATATTATCAAAGTGACTTTCATCCATTACAAGGTATATTTCAAAATCTTTATTATAATTTTATTACCTTTCATGAATCACAAAATACTTCTAAAATTTAAACAAAAATGAGGTATGACAATAGTTTGTTTTCTGGTGAAATATCTCTGTCTTAAAAATGGATGCTAGCATATATTGCACATTTATTTTGTGTAGGTTCTGTGCCAGCCAGAACCTAGTGGATCCAATGAGGCAGGCAAGAATTACCTCTTTGTTATACATGAGTATTTGAGTCACTTATTATAGGACAAACATTAGGTAAGTGGCAAAGCTGGGATTTTCCCTAAATCTATCTGATTAAATAAAATTATTCAAAAGAGGGAAGAAATGCTGGCCATTTTCTGTGGTTTAAGACACTTCAGTTCAGGTCCTGGTTTGCCCACTGATACTCCATAACAGCCAGGTATGTATAGCCCTAAGGACCTGGGAGCCTGACTCAGGGACCTCAGCATATCCTCTGCCTATAGATTTGAGATCATGCTACATGACAGAGGGTCATTAATTAGTAGAGCCTCCTTGATAATCTGCCTCCATTCTTTCCCTTACCTTTTGACATATAGGAACCACTAAAATTTGTTTTACCTTCTTTAGAGAGGCTGTGAGAGATTGAAACCCTTGCATTCTCATAGATTTCATCCCTGCCATTTGAGGCAGTTTCCATGAGGGTGAAAATCAGTGTTATTGTTTGGGGACCTCTGGTACACCCTTATTTCTTAAGGGAAGAAAGACCAGTCCATAGGGCTCACTTACATCAGAGTTACAAAATGTACAACCTGGCTTTGAGGCCAGTCTGCGTGATGCTGAGTCATGATGTGGGTAATTTAGCAGCAGCGACGCAGCTTCACAGTGGTGGCACTCAGCCCATGAGTCAGCAGTACAGCAACTCCTGCCACTTTGCACCATCACATTTTTCCTTTTTAAATAATGGCAAACTAGTTCATTTATTATACTTATAATATTTACTTTAACACACCTAAGTCAATAGAAATATGACAAGGTTAACTATGCAAATCTTTAGCTTCAGTTATCTTTAAAAAATCTAACAGTATATGCTTCCTTATTTAATGGTGAGACATATGAGTCACCATAGTACAAAATTAGTCGTGACTGAAAGTCTAGCTTTGAATAATTGAATTCATGATAAAAATAATTATATTATCATAATATGAATCTGCTCAGGAAGGGGCTTTACTCACATAATTTTATAGTGCAAAGAAATCAGTGGTAGAATAGATGTTTGTCAGCTACTCTTTCAGAACAGGATACACTTTTTCCTGAATACTTTTAATACTAAAAAATTTACACCTAGTAGTAGGCTTTCACTTTTAATTTTGCTACCAGAGAAGATCTCTTTATATTAGACATTCAGACATATTTTTATTTAACATTGATTATATGGTTAATACAAATAACTGCCAAGTTCAGGTTAATATTAATATTTAATAAGTTCCATTGTTTATGTTATAGAGAGATATTAATTTTCAGTCAAATTTTATGCTATGTAGTCATATCATTCTTTTTGCCATGGCTTCATCTAATAATTCATTTGTTTAAATATTGATAGCTTTACCAGTGGTTAGGGTTTAATTTAAATACTAGGTGGTTTACATAGGATATAAAAATGCACACCAATACAAACACAGAGTACTGTGATTTTAGAGTCAGAGAAACATATATTCAAATCCTATGTATGTCACTAATTAGTTGCGTGAGATCATGGAATCTAACAATTGTTATAAAATACAAGCACTGGACCCTAAATCTGTAGACCACAGAGGAAGATCATCTATCAGTGATGCCACCACAAGGACTTCTTCCTTGAAACTCTGTGCTATGATTTTAAGGGACACTGCTTCAGTCCCTCACTGTTTACCAAGTATTTTACCATCATCATTATCAGTCTTCTCTCCTCTTTTAAAATTAACTTGCTACACAAACAATAGAGTGATCTTTATAAAATATAAAAGAAGATTTTGTATCTTCCCTGCTTAAAGTCCATCTATCTATTTATCTATCTCTTCATTCATTTATCTATTTATCATATTATCTCAGATCATTTCAATGGTATTAATTTCTAATTCATCTCCATAGTTTGATATTATTTAATATCTTATTCAAAGGGCAGTACCATCACAGAATATATAATTAAAAACCAAAAAAGATATTTCATAGTCTTTATAATTTAAAGGAAAGTTATATTGGACTATGAGGACTGTACCTGCATTAATCATTTTGTGATCTATTCAAGTTCTTGGATTTAGATGTAATTAGTTAAAACTGAATAAACTGTGCCTGCATTATAATTTTTAAAAATACAGCATAATAAATTATTTCAAAGTGAACCTTTTACACATCATGTACAAGTAATTCCAGTTTAAAAGTTCAAATATGACAAAGATGCTCTTGTAACAGTGCAGACGTGGGCACAGATGCTTAATGTTTGTTTAATTGTTTATGCATTTGTTTGTTACTGGAAAAGCTGTACTGGATTCTCTGGCAACATCTTTATTCTCTTTTTCCAGAATTGAGAGGTTCACTCATATATACTAGATCTAGTCTACAGGAGGCCAAGACCCAGGGTTGCCACACTCACTAAAGGGAAACAGGCTTTGGACTTCAATATATAACACAACACAAATTTAGAAAACAATACACTGAATACACTAGAAACTATTTTTTTCATTGTTATAAAAAGAAAACCAAGAAAAAATAACCTTTAGAGTGTAATTTACCTAAACAGTCAGGTTCTCACATCCTCGGTGCATTAAACACATACATTGAAATTGGTTTATTTTGCATTTACTTTTCCAAAAGAGAAGCATCTATTTTACTATAAATTATGACAAAATATGCAGACTCCAATCAATACAGTCATTTCTACTCTAGAAAGTAGCATTGTGGGGAGCCAAGAGCATATTCCTCATAGAGGAGCTTTCATTTCCTCCTGCCCAGCCGATATAGAAATGGGGTACAAGCCCATGGGCATCTGTCTTCCCTCTTTTCACTCTCTTCTCTCTTCCTCAGTGCTGTTACTCACAGCTCTTGCTTCAGAATTGTTCTCAGGATAGGTCGCATGGGTTCAGATGTAAACAAGTCATTAAAGAGCTTAAATATCTTCAGTTTCCAAAGCTGTGCCCCTTTATAGCACAACATACATCTTAAATTAAAACAGAGCTTCTCAAATTTAGTAAACTCCCAGAAACACATGAATTTGTGAAAGGTACATTCCTAAATCCATCTCTTGCAGATTCTAACTCAGTAGATCTCAGGTGGGATCAAAAAAAAAAAAAAAAAAAAAAAAAACCAGGTAAAAATTAACCAAACTTAGAAAATACTGACCTAAATCAATGACTCTTTGTAGATTTCAAGAATCAAATGAGTAAGTCATAGATTCTTTCTGACAAGTCTGTTATAGAATTGTGGTCATGATATTACAATTATGTACTCGAGGAAAATGGAGAGCTAGACCTGCATGTTTTGCAATTTTAATTCAAAATAATTGCACTGACCATCTTTAAGATTGGACTTCCCATTTCCTACTTTAGGTATAAGGCCAGCTTATACCTAACAAATAAAATGAAGGACATCTCACAGAAGCTAGTATTTCCTGTGCCTTAAAATTAACTGTAGCTATGAACATTAAAACAACTTCTATTTAAGACCATTTTACAAATCAGAAGCTAGCCCCTAGTGTTTAATAAGACATTTAAAAAGGAACCTGTGCTGGAAGTCAGCATCTTAATTTTCAAAATGGAGATTGAGGAAGGAAATTAAAAATGATTATGGGAGCAAATTGAGTGTGACATGGGAACAATTTAGAGTCTCTTGGGAGATAATGCTTGGGAATGATTATTACTAGAGAATTTTGGCTTATTTTCCTATTCTGAGATATGCAACACTAAATTTAAGTTTTACGTCATGAACTATATATAGACTACAGAACTACTTTCTCTTCAACATTCATGTAATATTAAATGACTTTGACCTTGTGTGAGACCCAGGAAGATGTGGATAAGAAAACTATTCTACTTTGCATTCATAGTATCAAAAGCTTTAAAGAAGTGAGTGGTAACAGAAATCTGAAATGGTATGTGATTAATGTGATTATTTCATTTGTTTACATATTCCAAGAAATTTAGGATTAGAAAGTATGTCATGTTCGACTCTCCCACAAAGGAAATAGCTTAGTAAGTTTGGATGGTTTTATTGTTTATTATTATTATGGTTTTATGAGCATAAACTTCATTAAAAGGATGGGAATGAAACAACCTTCAAGTTGTCTGTGCTTCTTTATATAACCAGATATATTTGCTCTGAACTGGCCCACCAACTAACTTTGTGAACTTGGGAAAGTGACTTTAGGCCCTATATCAGATTGCAGGTTCTTCATCTGTAAAATGAGAGTTGGATTGGAGAAACTGTAATGTTCTTGGTGGTTGTAACGCAGTGTGGAGTGGTGCTCCCTGACTCCTGGTACAGCCATGATGGTCAGTGCTGAGGTTGTCTGCAGACGTTATATGAGGAAGCATTTATGCCTGATACAGAGATATACTATGTCTCCCTGCTAGGTCACATTTCATAGCACTTTCCTTATATTAACTCATTTAATCCTCACAACAAAGCTATAAAGTAGATGCTATTAACATTGTTTCCATTTTACAGACAGGGACTGTGAAGCATAGACAGCTTAAGCAGCAAGCCCTGAGTCACCAGGTAGTACCTGGCTGGACCAAGATTTGGATTCAGGCTGTCGGGTTCGAGTATTTGCATGCTTAACCCCCATGCTTTACTACTTCTCTGCTAGATTGTGTGAAGAGCAAGTTTAGATCTCATTGCTAAATGTGGGACTGGCTGTGACATTTATGTGGGGTCAATAACTTTATTGAGAAGATAAGCCAGAGTTACTAGTTTTACCTAGAGGAGCAGAAATGCAAAGTCAGTTACAGAAAACCAAAATGGTATCCTACCAGGCACAGACATATTGACTACCAAACATCTGTCAGTGGTCCAATCAAGATTGTGGGGTGATTCCAACATCCAAATCAGATGATGCCTCTAATTTCACAACCCCACATAAATTCTTAATAAACTGTTCCATTTATAAAAAATATACCAAAACCACCAAAAATGCTGTCAATATAATAAACTTATAAACCAAACACAGCGTGTCTATTACTTGTGCCTTAACTTTCTCCAGAAGTACTGGCTAAGTTACATAACAGCATTGACTGTACTCAGCCAAATTTTGATCTTATTTTTGGTAAATTTTTTTATGTTTCACTGTTAGATATATTTTATGTTAATTTTTGAAACGTGTGTGTGTGTGTGTGTGTGTGTGTGTGTGTGTGTGTGTGTGTGTGTAATGCTAAGAGTATTTCTTTCTCTTCCTCTTTCCAAGAATTCTTATTAAGAATGGTTGTTGAATTTTACCAAATGCTTTTTGGTAGTTATCAAAGCAACCATACCTGTTTTTCTTATTGAACCATTGTAACATTGCACAACAGACCATGTTGAGCTATTTTGTAAAAATACATTGAGGAGTATTATTACAATTTCATGAATAAAAAAAATTACACTCAGTCCTACCAAAGCAAGTTGTGTGAATCTATAATATAGCAGAAACCACTGAGGCAATTTTAGGACCATGTATATCAAGAATAGGAATATATGTCCTTTTCTCCTTTTCTTCCTTTTTTTAATAGGAGAAAAGACACAAATTTATTTAACATGTATGCACAACAGGCTTCAATATGGAGACTCTTTTTGTCTTTCAAAGGTTGATTTATTATTAAATTATTTCTGTAATTATAAAAAATATCTAGGTCCATGAAACAAAATAAAATGAAGCAGACAAACTTTGTGAGAATTTTGTTTTAGGAAGTCTTATCCAGTAAGACACCAGCTCAGAAGATGGCCTCTCTGTATTGGAAGACTTGAGGGGAAGCACATGACTGTAAAGACTAACTACGCAGCCATAAAAAGAATGAAATTACGTCTTTTGTGGCAACACAGATGGAGCTGTAGGCCATTACCCTAAGTGAAATAGCTCAGAAAATCAAACGCTGCATGCATGTACTCACTTATAAGTAGGAGCTAAATAATGTGTATGCACGGACATACAGAGGGGAGCAATAGACCTGGGGGAGAGAAGACCTAGGGGAATAGACCAAAAGGGAGTGAAGATTCAAAAATTAGCTAATGGACACAGTGTTCGCTATTCAGGTGATGGGTACCATCAAAGCCCAGACTTCACTCCTATGCAGTATATCCATGTAACAAAACCACTTCTATCCCATGCATCTTAAAATTTAAAAAAATAAAAAGAGAGAGAAAAAAGAAAACTCCAGAACTTTTAAAGACAGAGTACACTAAGTGAGTAAAGGAAAAAACTAAGTTTCCCCTCAGTTCAGAGAGAGATTTTCTGAGAAATTAATTTCTTTTTATTTTTATTTATTTATTTTTTGAGATCGAGTTTTGCTTTTGCTGCCCAGGCTGGAGAGCAATGCTGTGATCTTGGCTCACCACAACCTCCACCTCCTGGGTTCAAGTGATTCTCCTGCCTCAGCCTCGCAAGCAACTGGGATTACAGATGCGCACCACCATTCCTAGCTAATTTTGTATTTTCAGTAGAGACGGGGTTTCTCCATATTGGTCAAGCTGGTCTCAAATTCCCGACCTCAGGTGATCTGCCCGCCTCAGCTTCCCAAAGTGCTGGGATTACAGGTATGAGCCACCACACCTGGTCAGAAAATTTTTCATAGGATATATTAAAAATGTACAACAGAGTCTTTTTTACATAAGTATGCCTTTTGTAATGATCCCCATAATCAAGCTAATTAATATATCCATCAAACATATTTATCACCTCTCATAGTTACCTTTCTCTTGAGGTTAGAGTATGTAAGATCTACTTTCCTGGAAAATTTATACTATACAAGGCATTATTAGTAACTATAGTTACCGTGCTATACATTGTATCTCTGTCATTTATCTCATAACTGACAGTTTATACCCTTCAACCAATATTTTCCCATTTTGTCCACTTTCCAGCCCCTAGCAGCCACCATTCTATTCTATGTTTATCCAAGTTTGATTTGTTTAGATTCCACTTATATGCGATATCATGCCTTTCTGTGTCTTGCTTATTTCACTTAGCATAACGTCCTCTAGGAACATCCACGTTGTTGCAAACGTCAAGATTTCCTCTTTTTAAAGACCAAATAATGTTTCATTGTATATATACATATGTCCTATTTGAAAGATGTCTATCTAGGTCCTTTGTCCATTTTTTTTTTTAAATTTTTTTTAAATTTTTTTAAATTTTTTTATTGCATTTAGGTTTTGGGGTACATGTGAAGAACATACAATATTGTTGCATAGGTACACACGTGGCAGTGTAATTTGTTGCCTTCCTCCCCTTCACCTATATCTGCCATTTCTCCCCATGCTATCACCCCCCCACTCCCCACCCCCCACTGTCCCTCCCCTATTTCCCCCCAACACACCCCAGCGTATAGTGCTCCCCTCCCTGTGTCCATGTGTTCTCATTGTTCAACACCTGCCTATGAGCTGAATTTTTATGAGAGAACAGGACTCTGTCAGAAGCTAGCTGGAAATACTTCCTTGTCCCATGGCCAGTACAGATTTCATACAAATTTGCACACATTATGAGAATAATTTTTCAGTAATGATTACATTTTTCATTCTCAAAGACATCTCAGATTCTGTATTACAGCAAGAGCTGTTGCAAAATAGTCTCCCTTTAGATGTGCAAGTCACATTCATGTAGTTTAGGGTATATCCCCTGGAGTTGTGCAGTGCACACCTGCACAGACTCACATGGCAACCCTGAGTGAAAATGTTTGTTCAACTAAAACATCGGGGCCAAGGAACCCAAATGGACACTATTCCTTATAACTACGATGTATACAGATTTAAAAATAAAGTTCTATATTCACATTCTAGGATTCCTATATGATCTTAGGAATTACCTAATAGTATATCCTATAAATAAAGATTCATAATATAAATTTCTCCAAAAACCTTGGTCTTAACCTCCCTGAGACTTACTTCTTATGTCCATAAAATAAGAATGAAATTTGCCTTGCTTACCTCACAGGGTTATTGTGACTTCAGTAAGTATGAAATTGCTTTGTGAACTGAACCTTAAACACGGACTTTTTTTTTCGCTCACCCAAATCTCACCTTTCATGCTTTCTTGGTATACGATTCTGGCTCTTATCCTAAGGCTCTGACAGATGGAGCTCTGAGTCCTTATCCTGAGATTAGAAACCAAGAGGTCTTTTATTTGTGTTTCATTAGGAACCCAGCCCTCGGATTTTAACTGCAGAGGGTCAGCTCTGCCACCTGCATTTCTGCTTGGGGGAGGTGTAAAGGCCTGGGACAGGGAGTTAGAGGCATCAGTGGAAACCCTGCTTCTGTCTCTGTGATGTGACCCAGGCCAGTTGTTATTCTCTGAACTTCCAGTTTACTTATGAAATGGGGATCCATGAACTTCCTCCCATAGTTGTGTGAACTCCTCTCTCCCTTTATTCAGAGTATCAAGTTCATGAAATCAACAGAGTCCCAGGAACACAGAATTATTCATTCCTTCTGATTTGTTCACCCAAGATCAATGTGCCTAGGCTATATGATTATAGTTACCTACAGAAATAGTTCACCAAATTAAAATCTGACTTTTAAAAAATCAGCTGGGCATGGTAGCACACACCTGTAGTCCTAGCTAGTCAGGAAGCTGAGTCAGAAGAATGGCTTGAGCTTTAATGATTTAATAAGAATAGAATGAGGCAAAAGAGAGGCTTCTTATCCAAATCGCACCGTGGAAAATGAATAAACGTATTCTTTAGACATCTATGTTCTTTCTCTTAAACTTTCTCCTATCTGCCAGCTGACTTCTGTTCTTCCCCTTAAACTTCCTCCTGTCTGCCAGCTGGCTTTTCTCTAGGGTTCTTTTCTCCAAAGTTCAAGTCCTTTTCCAGTTTCCCTCTTCTGACTTCAGCAATTTGATTTTTCCCTTCTGTTCACATGTCCTATTCAGGAAAGAAAATCTGCCATCACCAAAACAGCCTACCCACCATCCACAACAGGGACAGGGAAATGAGGGAGAAACAATGAGTTCTTCCCTTCACTTTGGCCTTTGTGGCCTTGTCTGATCCAGTGGGCTCTGACATTTTATGACATACATACAGCCTTCCCTGTGGGACTCTGAGAGGGTTTTAGTTGGAAGTAATATATATAATAATATTTACTTGATATCTTGGCATGAAGCTTGATCTGGTAGTGGTGTTTTCAATACCAATTGTTTTAATAGCAGTAGTAACCATAATGATGATACTAGTAAGTAATGTGGTTTCCTTTAGAAGTTTTTAAATCTTGGTGGGGTGCGGTGGCTCATGCCTGTAATTCTAAAAGTTAGGGAGGTTAAGGCAGGAGGATTTCTTGAAACCAGAAGTTTGAGACCAGCCTGGGCAATACCACAAGACCCCATCCTTATTTTTTTTTTTTTAATTAGCTGGGCATGATAACATATGCCTGTAGTCCTAGCTATTCAGGAGGCTGAGTCAGGAGGATTGCTTGAACTCAGGACTTTGACACTCCAGTGAGCTATGACTGCACCACTGGACAGCAGTCTGGGTGATAGAATAAGACCCTGTCTCTAATAATAATAATAATAATAATAATAATAATAATAAAGTTTGTCAGATTAAACTTATCTTGACATACAGTTATCTTAGTAAGCATCCAAATCCCTTTGCAGGAGAAAGCTACCTTTTCTTGATAAGCCTCTAATATAGCAGGTGAGACGCTACAGACGTAGTGTTGGCAGGAACTCAAACAATAGTAATATGTAATTAAGGCACTCTCTATAAGAACACTTAGAGGAGTTAGTTTTCTTTGCTCCTGTGAGCACATGAGAAGAAAAAAAAAGAGAAGGTAATGAAAGTAGAGAGAGAAGAACTAGAACTGTGAGAAGCTGAAGAACTCTGTGGGGGTCGGGTGGGGGGGCAGCCTGGCCTCTGGGGACTTGTATGGATTTAAACAGTGTGACTCCCCTACATTACGCTAACCTTCCCTCCTGTAACATCCTACGAGGAATGCAAACCAAGACCTGTATTTAGGTTGCTTTGAGGAAGGATTTTAAGGTGGAGGGGTTGGTTCTTTAATTTGGGAAAGTAGATACGAAGTAATAGCCACAAAATGCAGTTTGGACAAAATATTTTGTTAGAAACAAAATATTTAGAAGAAAATCAGTGCTCTGGTGAGCATGAAAATTCTCTGAGAATTTTGAGAACTGTTAGAGGATTTGGGACCAATATTTTTAATTCATTTTATCTGGATTTTAGTGGGTAGAGAGATGGTACCTGACATCTGGTTTACATTCCTCAGAGCATTTAATCCCTGGCCATAGATGGTATTATCCCCATTTTAAATTGCAAGAAACTGAAGCTCAGAGATATTAGTTTGACTAAGTTCATATAGCTAGACAGTGCTCTATAGTTATTGAGTGTCTGTTTAATAGGTAAGGAAAGGTAGTGTCAAGAGAGCTGCGTGTCTAATGCCATAGAGAAAAGGAAATAAAAAATTATTTAGAATAGATTTAGTTTCAAACACTTGCTGAAGTGGGTAGTCCAAAAGCATGCAGCCATTTCTCAATTCACAACAAAATGACTCTTGAAAGCCATTTTGAGAGAATAGGCTATGACTCCTGATCTCAGCATCCTCAGAACTGGCCCCTATATCAGGAAGAAAATAGTTCAAAATGGACAAGGGACACAGGCATGTTTAGCAAAAAGAGAGGCGTAAGGCATACGACATTGGTCTTCAATTACCCGATTAAACATTTGCTGAAAATGTACAACTGCAGGAAATATTACCAGGGCTGTGGACACGTAAGGGCAGAGTTCCTGTCCCTGGGATACAGCATCTGGAAGGGGAGGGAAGGGAAACACGTTAAACTGCAAGCTGAGGCTGTGTGTGCTATGGCCATGCCAAGTGTGCAAGCTCAGAGATGCCGTGGCTCAGAGGAGAAAGAGACCTCCTGGCAAAGGGCAGCAGAATTCAGAGACAAAATTACATCCTAGATTGGGTTTACTTAGAAACTAGAGGGAGAGTCTAGTATCTTAGGCAAAGGTATTGAAATTAGAAATGTCAGACAGGTTATACTGTCCCGGCAGAAAACTAGGGATGAAAAAGACATAGAGTGATTTTAAACTCTAGAGTAAAACTTATAGTTTGCATTCTAGTTTCTGGGAAAACTTGAGCAAGAGTGGGACAGGATCACAATGGTATTCTGGGAAAATTAAGGTGTCAGAAGGTTTAAGAGTGGAGGTAAACAGAAGCCGGGGACACCAGTCAGTGAATGTAATTATTCAGGCGTGATGATGAGGGTGGGGCCAGGAAGGTTCCAGTGTAAAACACTGTGAAGGCTTTGGTCTCTGACTAGTTGGGGTCAGGGTGAGGTGGGCTGGCTAGAAGGGGTGTAACAAATAATCAGAAAGGAAAAACGTAAAACAACAATTCTGGCTAAATATGGCTTATGCAAATGTTCCATTTTCAAAGATCTTGTAGGAAAGTCCCTTCTTTGTTATATTTCCTCTGCATGATCTTAGCTCTTTAGTTATTAATATAGGAGTGAGTCAAGGATGTAGCCAAATTGCCCGTGGATTCACAAAGACCAGTAGAGGGGACTGGGAATAGGAAAAGCCCCATGTCTAAGGCTCTTAAAAATGTGGATTTGAATCAGTTCTGACCCCTTAAAAGAAAACAATCAGAGTCTAGTTTTAGAAATGCAGTTTTGACCAAGGTCCTAATGCAGACTGGCTGACCCTTTCTCAATGTGCCAGGAGGTCTCCAAAAATGCCTCTTCATTGGGCTCACCTTTGACTGTATAATCAGTTTCATGTGGATTTGGAGTAAACAGGCAGAATGTATAGTTGATGATGCACAGACTTGCACAATTGTGCTAATTACTTCTGGAGCATTATATGAACATTCTAGAGAAATTATTATCTCTTTAGAAAGTATAAACCCGTAGCATTGGTATCCAAACTTTTCTATTATGAGGAACACTCATTAAAGTTAAAAAATATTACGGGAGAAAAATTATATTTTACTACCCAATAATTGAGAAAAACAGAGATGTGCATATAGATTAAATCCCAAAAAATTCCCTGTTCTGAGAAAAAAATTCCAAAATTCCTTGTTCTGAGAAAAGTTAAAGCCCAGAGATTTAAAACCACTGTTTGTTCCTATACACAGCAATATCTTCAAAGATCTTTTATCTTCAGTAGAATGTATATTCACCTGCAATTCACATGCAAAAAATACCTACAGGTAACTCAAGGCCTTCTCCTCTTATACTATAATGGGAGGAGGCAGACTAGATAACATCTAGGATTTTTTTTTAATTCTTTTTTTTTTTTTTTGAGATGGAATCTTGCTCTTTTGTCCAGGCTGGAGTTCAGTGGTACAATCTTGGCCCACTACAACCTCTGCCTCCTGGGTTCAAGCAATTCTCCTGTTTCAGCCTCCTGAGTAGCTGGGATTACAGGTGTGTGCCACCATGCTGGGATAATTTTTATACTTTTTTTTAGTAGAGATGGGGTTTCACCATGTTGGCCAGGCTGGTCTGGAACTCCTGACCTTGTGATTCACCTGCCTTGGCCTCCCAAAGTGCTGGGATTACAGGCATGAACCACCGCACCTGCCTTCTAGCTCTAATTCTTAATGACTCTATGACTTAAGTGTCCTTCCCATCCTTTTGAAGTTTAAGAGCAAATTGAGCAACATTGTGGCTTCACTATGCTCTGTGACTTGGACAAGTTACTTAAACATTTTATGCAAGTTTTCTCATCAGTAAAATGGTGACAATGAGGGTACATTCCTCATATACAGTTGTATTAGCTAAATAGGTTAATACATGTAAAGAATTTAGAAGAGTGACTGGCAAATAGTAAGCACTTAATAAATGACAGCCACTGGTATAATAACGGCAATAGTTATTATTAATTTCAGAAGACCTACGCTTGTATTTGGGTTCTGGTACCTAGTAGTAGTGTGATCAAAAGCACATTAGTTGGCTATTCTAGTACCCTTCTTAGATTTGGGCAAGAGTGACCCCTACTTAAAACCCCATGCTTTAGAAGTCCTCACTCTGACCCTCCTCCAGCACCCTTTCTACAGTGTGAGAGATTCATGGAATTAAGAAAATGTGTCTTCTGAGCCAATATCATATCGAATGGGCAAAAACTGGAAGCATTCCCTTTGAAAACTGATACAAGACAAGGATGCCTTCTCTCACCACTCCTATTCAACACAGTATTGGCATTTCTATGGGCAGTCAGGCAAGAAAAAGACATAAAGACATAAAGGTATTCAATAAGGAAAAGAGGAAGTCAGATTGTCTCTATTTGCAGACGATATGATTGTATATTTAGAAGACCCCATTGTCTCAGCCCCAAATCTTTTTAAGCTGATAAGCAACTTCTACAAAGTCTCAGGATACAAAATTGATGTGCAAAAATCACAAGCATTTCTATACACCAATAACAGACAAGCAGAGAGCCAAATTATGAGTGAACGCCCATTCACAATTGCTACAAAGAGAATCAAATACCTAGGAATACAACTAACAAGGGATGTGAAGGACCTCTTCAAGGAGAACTACAAACCACTGCTCAACGAAATAAGAGGGGATACAAACAGATGGAAAAACGTTCCATGCTCATGGATAGGAAGAATCAATATCGTGAAAATGGCCATACTGCCCAAAGTAACTTATAGATTCAATGCTATCGTCATCAAGCTACCATTGACTTTCTTCACAGAATTGGAAAAAAACACCTTATACTTCACGTGAAACCAAAAAAGAGACCGCATAGCCAAGACAATCCTAAGAAAAAGAACAAAGTTGGAGGAATCACGCTACCTGACTTCAAACTATGCTACAAGTCTACAGTAACCAAAACAGCATGATACTGGTACCAAAACAGAGATATAGACCAGTGGAACAGAACAGAGGCCTCAGAGGCAATGCCACACATCTACAACCATCTGATCTTTGATAAACCTGACAAAAACAATCAATAGGGAAAGGATTCCTTGTCTAATAAATGGTGTTGGGAAAACTGGCTAGCCATAAGCAGAAAGTGGAAACTGGACCTTCCTGACACCTTATACAAAAATTAACTCCAGATGAATTAAAGATTTAAATGTAAGACCTAATACTACAAAAACCCTAGAAGAAAACCTAGGCAATACCATTCAGGACATAGGCATAGGTAAGGACTTTACGACTAAAACACCAAAAGCAATGGCAATAAAAGCCAAAATAGACAAATAGGATCTAATTAAACTTAAGTGTTTCTGCACAGCCAAAGAAACTGTCATTAGAGTGAACTGGCAATTAACAGAATGGGAAAACATTTTTGCAATCTGCCCATCTGACAAAAGGCTAATAACCAGAATCTACAAAGAACTTAAATTTACAAGAAAAAAACAACCTCATCAAAAAGTGGGCAAAGTATATGAACAATACTTCTCAAAAGAAGACATTTATGCAGCCAACAAACACATGAAAAAAAGCTCATCATCACTGATCATTAGAGAAATGCAAATCAAAACCACAATGAGATACCATTTTATGCCAGTTAGAATGGCAATCATTAAAAAGTCAGGAAACAACAGATGCTGGAGAAGATGTGGAGAAATAGGAACACTTTACACTGTTGGTGGGAGTGTAAATTAGTTCAACCACTGTGGAAGACAGTGTGGTGATTCCTCAAGGATCTAGAACCAGAAATACCATTTGACCCAGCAATCCCATTACTGGGTATATACCAAAAGAATTATAAAACATTCAATTTTAAAGGCACATGCACATATATGTTTATTGTGGCCCTGTTCACAACAGCAAAGACTTGGAACCAACCCAAATGCCCATCAGTGATAGACTGGATAAAGAAAATGTGGTACATATACACCATGGAATACAAAAAAAAGGATGAGTTCATGTCCTTTGCAGGGATATGGATGAAGGTGGAAACCATCATTCTCAGCAAACTGACACAGGAACACCGCATGTTCTCCCTCAGAAGTAGGTGTTGAACAATGAGAGCACATGGACACAGGGAGGGGAACATCACACACCGGGGCCTGTTGGGGGCTGGGAAGGTTAAGGGAGGGATAGCAGGGGGTGGGGGGATTGGGGAGGGATAACAGGAGAAATACCTAATGTAGATGATAGGGGGATGGATGCAGCAAACCACCATGCCACATGTATACCTATGTAACAAAGCTGCATGATCTGCACTACACATGTACCCCAGAACTTAAAGTATAATAAAAAAGAAAAGGCAAATCTGAAGCCTCCCCTATAGACCACATTACCGAAACTGTCCCAAGCTTGCTCCCAGAACTTGTATGGACTTCTCCAGGTTTTCCTGAGGATAGGCTGTGTCTCAATGTATACACAGGGTGTCCCCTTTTGTTTAGGGTTTGGACTTGTAGGCTGGGGTTTCATACATACGTGTGAAAAGTGTTTGGTAAAGAGAAAGTGGGTGAACTGAAGGCTGGGAACCAACTCACCATGTGCCTCCACATTTCAGTGTGGGACTCTGAAGCATGGAAGATTTGTAAATTTAAACCAGGCCTCTTAGCTCGTTATGAAGGTATGTCTGTCAATGTAGACATAGGAGCACATTTTATTTAGCAGTTTTAAAGCTTGAATTAAAATGCTTAAATGGGTAGTTACAGGATATGTGGGCCTTCATTTGTATTTTTGCTTCATTCTTTACAAATAGTAGATCCAGGTTTGTTTTTAACCCTCAGATTCCTCGCGTGTAAAGTGGCATTAATTATGGCTGCCTCATACAATTGTGGTGAGGATTAAACATGGCAACATATAATGGCACCTAGAACAATACATTCAATAAATTTCTCTTTTTCTCTGAATTACACTTGATTTCATAAACATATGTGCACTTTACTCAACTATTAGCCAATTCTACTACAGATGTAACATGAACAAAAGTACACCATATAATAGACTAGAAAGCAAATGTCAGTAAATTTCAATGAACCAGAATCATACAGGTCCGTATCTGTTCTACTTGTTATAAGTTAATAACAAAAAGATAAATTGCTTAAAATCCCAGTATGCTTAAGAATTTAAAAATATTTGAATAACTCATAAGTTAAAAAGTCACATAGATCTCACCATGAAAAATGATAAGTATGTGAGATTATGTATAAGTTAATTAGCTAAATGTAGCCATTCCACAATGTGTACATATCTCAAAACCGTATGTTGTACATAATAAATATATACAATTTTTATTTGTCATTTAAAAAATTAATTTTTAAAAATCAAAAAGAAACTTTAAAGTATTCTAATCGAAGAAAAATACTACATATCAACAATTTGGGGTGCAGTGAAGAATGACAAGGAGAATTTATAGCTTCAATGCTTATACTAGCAAAGCAAAGCAGGCTAAAAACTAAACACCCGACTTAAGAAGTTAGAGAAAAACTGAAAGAATAAACCATAAGGAAGTAGAAAAAAAGAAAATAATGAACTTCAGAACAGAAGTTAATACACAAAAACAAAGAATAAGAGAAGATCAAAGAAGATAAAAAATAGATGAACATCTATGAGACTCATTGAGGAAAAAAGAAAAATGGCATAAATAAAATCTGGAGTCCATAAAGAATATCCCTAATCATATAGCAGGTAATTTTTTAAATTAAGAAAACATTAAGAACAACTTAGTTAAAATATACTGGGTAATACTCAAAACAGTCAAAACAAATTTGCCAAAAAATTACTTGCCAAGGATCGTTTGCCAAATATTCCATGAGTCTAAAATATCCTTAATTTAAAAACCAGATAAAGACTGGCAAGAAAGAAAAATAGTCCAATCTCATTCACAAATATATGTGAACAAATATTAAACATAATATTGTATAGCAACCAAATATAGAAGCAAATAAAAAATATAACCTCGCGCTCAGTTTAGGTTTACTTCTGGAATATTAGAGTAAAATTTATATTAGAAGATTTCTAACCATAAACCACCATCTTAACAGATTAGAGAAACCATATAACCAACTCAATAGTGCAGAAAATAAATTCGTGATTTTTAAAATGTAAAGAAAAAACTTTAGCAAGCCTTACTAAAAAGGAGAATCTACCAAACATTCCAAGAAACATCATATTTAATGGGAAATTGTTTGCAGCTGTGTCTATAATCAGGAGTAATTCAGTGATGCCGACTGACAATGGTGGCCATGAAAATGCCCCACTGGCATCACCTATAGGGGAGCAGAGTTGACTGACAGCCAAGCCCCAATTGCTACCCCTCTGGATCTACCATGACTTTTAATGCTGAGGCTGTACACCCCCTCACGTTGCTCGTAGCCAATGACTGAGCACGGTTGCAATACTAGTGCATGTTCATTATACTGGTGTGGAACTCCTGCAATGGAGAACTTTGACTCAAAGATTCTCATTGACCTGGTTGAAATGGTCTAGGACGGTACTGCAGTCTGAAATGCTTCCTGGTTCCTCTCTTCCCCCTTTTCAGTTGACAGGTGTTATGCTTGCATCCCATTCTAAAGGCTGCTCCTGCTTTGTTCCCTTTATCCGTTACAGGCATTTCTCCCAACGCATCTCTTGAATGCCCACCCAGCTTAGTTCCTGTTTTGTGAAGAACCTGCGCTAACACACCATCACTGCTCCTATTCAACGTTGCACTGTGTAAGAGAGGAGCTGGCCAGTGCATTACCCACTAGTCTCTGATTCCTGACGGTAAATTCTAGACACACTGAAATAGTTGCCCCTCCTTGAAGCTGTCATGTGCTTCTTTGTTTCCAAATCTCAACTTGGGCTGCTGTCTCTACTTTCCCCAGTCTCCACTAATCTAAGTCTAGCCCAGCCTATGAGACCCAGCTTAGGACTCATTTTCCTCACAAAATTCTCCTAAATCCTCCAATTGGGGTAACCTCTTCCTCTATTAAAATTCTACAGCTCTCTGTGTGATTATAATAGTGATCACAACTTGTCACATAGATCTTACTATTGTGATGACCCTTCTACTAGATGATTAACTCCTAAAAAATTAGTCACAGCCAGATACTTAACTCCTGAAAACTGCTCACAGCTTGTATACAATACATGTTAGAATTAAATTAAGATACAAACCTATTTATGCCTTGCAAATAAGTATAAAAACATACTAATATAAGATATTTTACTTATTCCATTAGCCTTCATTACAGGGATAATAGAATCAGTATCAGCGTGCATCTAAACCCTGCAATTTCAGTGAGCTGCAAGATCATTTCAGCTATTTTCTTCAGAAAGGACCCCACACAATTCTTCCCTGAGAAAATAGTTCCAACATGTAATTAGCCTAGCATTACAGGCAAAAGGAAGTTCTTCTTTACATCTAGCTTAAATTCATCTTGCTGCAACATCAGTGTATTTTTCTTCTTCAGGGGAACTGATGTAAACAAATGTGATTAGCTGACACTACCACAAAGCAAGAACCCAATATTCTAGTTACAGTTAACCCAAGATCATTTCTTTCTGCCAATACTTGAGTGTTATTAAAAATTTTAATAAAAGCTGGTGGTGGTCCTGAACTATTACCATTGGCATAGAGTCTGCTTCTCTGGTTAAGGTTTGCATTTCTCTCATGCGTGGTGCTGTTCTAGGCTGTGCCACTTCCCCAGAGCAGTACAGAGAGTGGGGTGAACCATCTGGCAAAATTCCCCGAGGTTACAGGCCACACTTCCCCTTCCTGCTCTATTGAAATGGAATGACTGAGTCAAGCTCTAGCCATCCCACAGATTGGCCCTTTTGTATACCAACTTATGACTACTGACCAGACACTTTAAGATGATATCCATAGGAAAGTTCTGGGAAAACATTTGTACTGGGGTCCTGATTCATGCATCAGGCATCAACAATAGATGCAAACACACAGAGTGTTTGCACAACAGGGTATGCTAATATAAGTCAGGATAAATGTAGCCTTTAGCTTTGTAATGCTGATAAAGAACATGCCAAGAAACTCATTTGTCCTGAAAGGCAACTTGTTATTGCCAAATATCCTGGTCATCTGATTGGACATTGGTTCCTCTATTGTTCATCAATATGTATTTAGTACAACTACTGACATTAACTTGTTTATTTAGAGGCCTTTGTTTCCTTTCTCCCTCTCTCACTGGGTATTTGTTGTGTTTTAGAAAATGGTGAACTTGGCATTTAAAATGTTTGAATCCATGCCCCAAGTTTATAGCTATGTACCATGATTTTAAAATGAGAATATCACTGCAGATGGTTTCTGTGGCTACTGTTAACCCTAAATTGCTCTTATAGAACTCAAATACATCCAACCTTGAGAGACTCTGATAAAGGGATAATCTGTAATTTATGAACTATAAAGTGTACTGTAGGTGCCCTCAGAGTTTCCATGCTGCACTGCTCCAGGGGACACCATTTATGTCATATTCCCATGAATGGTGCCCCCTTTGGGTTTTGTAAAGCAGTGGCCTGGATATTATATGTAATACTTATACAAAAATAGCTACTATTTATTCATAAACTTACACAGTTGTCTCAAATCCATACATTGCAAGAATGAATCGTTATCTCTATTTTATAGATGGGAAGCTGGAAATTCAGAAAAGTTCAGTAAGTTGTCTCCCAACCACACCTCCCAAAAAAAGTCAATAATTGAGGATGAGGGAATAAGATTTTAAAATCTGTTTGACTCCAAAGTTTGAATTTTCCCCTTTATGCCATCAATATTAAATATACTTGCAGTAAATGGGTATTTCTTCATTCATTTAACAGATATTTATTAAATGCCACTAGTAATAATAGTCAACAACTATTGAACACACACCATATCCCAGGCTGGGGATGCAATGTGGGACAAAACCAACATGGTACTTGTATGCACGCAACTTAGTGGTAGGAAAAACATTAGCCAAATAAGACAGCAGCCAGTATATTTGTGTTCAGTATGTGAAGGCATTGTTGAAAGTGTCCTACATACAGACACTCATTTAATGCTCACACCAATCCTATAAGGTGGATATTATTTTTATCTCTGTTTTACAGGTGAAGAAACTAAGGAACAAGAGCAATTTACTTAGGATTGCACAGCTGGTCAATGACAGATCTGGGATTAAAATCCAGGGAGGCTAGCTCCAGAGTTCAAGCACTTAACTATTAACTTACTAACAATGATCATGTGAATTATTATCTCATGACTGCTGTGATAAATGTTATAATAAAGGCATGATGTTAAAGCATACACATTGTATTTATTTTCATTCAAAGGGCATTAATCTCCTAGTTTTTATTAATATCTTTATATACATTTATGCAAAGAAGTTTAGGATGATATATATGTATATGTGTGTGTGTTTATATATAATCTTTAAGCACTATTATCTCTGGATGGTAGAATTTCAAGTGATATCTGAAAACGTATTTTTAATGATTTTTATGTCAAAATTTAAAAAATAATAATGTCTTAATTTTATCATATAAAATGAACATATTGTTTTCATTTGGGAAAAATGTCCCCACCTGCTATAAAAACAAGGTTCTTATTTTAAAAATTATCTTACAGTGGGGCTGAGAAAAAGAAAAAGCTGATGTCCAAAGGAGGAAAAAAAATCACAATGAATCTTTCCATAAGACTTACCTTCGCAGTGAAACTACATAAAAATTGAGAACTACATCCATAAGAGTTCTTCACTAAGCATTGGATAAGAGTTATTTGGCTTTATAAGATCTCATACTATACTCAAATATGTGAGTAAAAACAGCAGATCTCAAATATTTAAATAAATATTTGCTTAACTTAAACCAAACAAGACAACAGAAAGGACCGGTTCTTCATGGCAGGCCATGCTGTAATGTGGAAAAAGCAAAGCCTACCAAACTATTCACAACTAAGTTTAAATCTTCACGCTTCCAGTTTCTAGTCAAATGGCATGCCCCATTTATTTAATCTCTCCAAGGCTCATTTTCCACATAGGTACATACAACTGAGGGTTGTTAGGAGATTAAAGATGATTGTGAGATTAAACATCATGTGTGTAAGGTACCTGGCTCTTTGCTTAATAAATGTCAATTACTCTTATGAGGTAAATATTTTATTTTAATATTAATGCTCAGATTTATACCACAAAGCAGCTTAACCCACTCCCCATTAATTTTTAGGTTCAGGGGTACATGCACAGGTTTGCTATATAGGTAAATTGTGTGTCACAGGGTTTTGGTATGCAAATTATTTCATCACCCAAGTAATAAGTATAGTATCCCATAGATATTTTTGATCCTCGCCCTCCTTCCACCCTCCCCATTCTCTCAAGTAGTCTATTGTTCCCTTCTTTGTGTCCATGCGTACTCAATGTTTAACTCCTACTTATAAGTGAGAACGTGTGGTATTTGGCTTTCTGTTCCTGTGTTAGTTTGCTTAGGATAATGGCCTCCAGCTCCATCCATGTTGCTGCAAAGGACATGATCTTGTTCTCTTTTATGGCTGCATAATATTCTGTCATATATATGTATCATATTTTTTTAATCCAGTCTACCACTGATGGGCATTTAGACTGAGTCCATGTCTTTGCTATTGTAAATAGTACTGTAATGAACATATGCATGCATGTGCCTTTATGGTAAAACAATTTATATTCCTTTGGGTATACACCTCAATAATGGGATTGCTGGGTTGAAAAGTAGTTCTGTTTTACATTCTTTGAGGAATCACCACACTGTCTTCCACGAAGGCTGAACTAGTTTACATTCCCACCAGCAGTGCATAAGCATTCTCTTTTCTCTAACTTTCTCTTTGACGGGAAATTTAGAGTATAAAATCCAGAATGAAGGTTTACTGGGTAAGTCTCTACATTTTCCAAAGCGTGTTTATTTCTTGATTCCAGTTCTTAAGGAGTCTCAGCACTGTGTCTTTCTCGTGTGTCTTAGAAGAAGATAGCATCTGCTTCTAACACCTGATACACTGTATTTACCAGCACTTGGCAAACAGAAAAGCAACACATTTTTCCTACAGGAGAAATGTGGTGCCTATTTCCTACCAGATACAATAGAAAGTATTTAAAACTTGCCAGGGGGCAAGAGTCTGAAAATAAATAAATTGATGCATTAGTAAATTTATGTTTTCTCTGGTATGATTTCTTTCACTCAGCATTTTGTGAGATTCATCCATGTCATTGTAGGTAGACTTCACCAGCATCTGTTATTGTCTGACTTTTTAATAGTAGTCATTCCTACTGGTATTAGATGGTATCTCATTATTGTTTTGATTTGCATTCCTGTAATGATTAGTGATGTTGAACATCTTTTCATATGCTTGTTGGCTGTGTGACTGTCTTATTTTGAAAAGTGTCTATTCATGTCCTTTGGTCACCTTTCAATGGGTCTTTTTTTGCTTATAAATTTGTTTAAGTTCCTTATAGATTCTAAATATTAGACCTTTGTCAGATATACAGTTTGCAAAAATTTTCTCCCATTCTGTAGGCTGTCTGTTTACTCTGTCGATAGTTTCTTTGGTTGTACAGAAGCTCTTTAGTTTAATTAGGTACCATTTGTCAACTTTGTTTTTATTGCAATTGTTTTTGGTGTCTTGTCATGCAGTCTTTGCCAGGTCCTATGTCCGGAATGATTATTTCCCAGGTTATCTTCCAAGGTTTTTATAGTTTTTGCTTTTAGATTTAAGTCTTTAATCCATCTTGAGTTAATTTTTGTATATGATGTAAGGAAGGGGTCCAGGTTCAACCTTCTGCATATAGCTAAACAGTTATCCAGCATCATTATGGAACGGGGAGTTATTTCCCCATTGCTTGTTTTTGTGGATTTTTTCAAATATAAGACGGCTGTCAATGTTCAGCATTGTTTCTGGCCTCTGTATTCTCTTCCATTGTTTAACTCCTCTTTTGAGTGAAATGTATTATAAGCAGCAGTCAGTGGTTATTAAGGTGACTTCCCTTTGTACATCTTTGCAGAGCCTTCCCTGGTTTTGATCTGCCCTCCTCAGGGCTGGCTCTGCAGATGAGGAATGAAGAAACAGTAGCAGACAGACAAGTTTTTAGAGGCTCAGGGAGCAGATCTTGGGGAAAAAAGAAAGAAGCCTGCAATGTCCATTCTATAGCATCAATTTATTTATTTTCAGACTCTTGCCCCCTGGCAAGTTTTAAATACTTTCTATTGTATCTGGTAGGAAATAGGCACCACATTTCTCCTATAGGAAAAATGTGTTGCTTTTCTGTTTGCCAAGTGCTGGTAAATACAGTGTATCAGGTGTTAGAAGCAGATGTTATCTTCTTCTAAGACACATGAGAAAGACACAGTGCTGAGACTCCTTAAGAGCTGGAATCAAGAAATAAATATACTTTGGAAAATGTAGAGACTCTTATCCAGTAAACCTTCATTCTGGATTTTATACTCTAACTTTCCCTTCAAATTTTCCCACTCTTAAAATAACTGATGGCTTTTTTTCTGGAAAGGTAAAACTACATTAAGCCAGAGGTTTGCTGGGGCTAACTGAACTACACTACTGTGATGACAGAAATTATTAACTGAAATTCTTTCAAGTATTATATACAAAAGGGAAAAGGTGTATATATATATGTGTATATATATATATATGTATGTATATATATATATGTATGTATATATATATATATGTATGTGTATATATATATATATATATATGTACAGCTTAATGCATTTTTACAAACTGAACACATCCTGTAGCTAGCATCCAGATCATTACCACTCCCCAGAGCTTCCTTCTTTACCTCTTCTGGGCATTAACTGTCCCCTCCCAACAAAGGTAGCCCCTTTTCTGATTTCTAACAGCACCATGAATTGGTCCCACCTATTTTTTGAACTTTATGTATAGAGAGAATCTTTCCGTATGTGTTCTCTAGACTGATTTCTTTACTCAGCATGTTATGAGATTCATCCGTGTCATTATATGTAGATTGTTCACTGTCATTGCTGTGTCTGTGTGTGCATTTATTTACTTTTATATCAAATGTATTAAAAGGTAAAAAATGTTAATCAGATATGCTTTTTCAACACATAGCAGTTAAAAACAACTATGCACTAATGTTAAGCTTTTCTTTTTCCAATTTTCTAACCTCCCAAAAAGAAGTTTCCTAAATGAGTTAGGTGAGGAAAATTTTTGTTATGAAAAGGAAGATGTTGGATTCCTGTTAATTCTAGTTTGTTTAGATTTTTCCACAATGGGAGACGTTAACAGGGGAAGAAGTATAACGCTGCCTGGGAAAGGCTGCTACTGTTTATCATCCAAGTATGTCAGGTCAGTGTAACTGATTTCCTGTGCTTGACGACAGGAAAAGACATTGCTGCTGGACTGCTCCTGCCCTGAGTTCCAAATCAAAGCTGGGGTCAGGCCCAATTGTGAAGTGGTTTAAATTGATCTCTAGTGCCACCCCATTCTTCTTTCTATACCACAAGCTACCATTTCCTATTGCTCACGAAGGAGCTTGTGATTATAGCCCTCTTCTTCATCAGTAGATACCACCTGAAAGTGATTTTTTTTTAAAAAAAATCCTTTACTTTCTGGGATACATGTGCAGAACGTGCAGGTTTGTCACACAGGTATGCATGTGCCATAGTGGTTTGCTTTACCCATCAACCTGTCAACTACTTTAGCCATTTCTCCTGATACTATCCCTCCCCTAGCACCCCATCTCCCAACAGGCCCCAGTATGTATTGTTCCCCACCCTGTGTCCATGTGTTCTCATTGTTCAGCTCCTGCTTATGAGTGAGAACATGCGGTGTTTGGTTTTCTGTTCTTGTGTTAGTTTGCTGAGAATTATGGTTTCCAGCTTCCTCCATGTCCCTGCAAAGGACATGAACTCATCCTTTTTTATGGCTGCATAGTATTCCACAGTGTATATGTGACACATTTTCTTTATCCAGTCTATCACTGATGGACATTTGGGTTGGTTCCAAGTCTCTGCTATTGTGAACAGTGCTGCAATAAACATATGTGTACATGTATCTTCATAGTAGAATGATTTATAACCCTTTGGATATAAACCCAGTAATGGGATTGCTGGGTCAAATGGTATTTCTGGTTCTAGATTCTTGAGGAATCACCACACTGTGTTCCACAGTGGTTGAACTAATTTACACTCCCACTAACAGTGTAAAAGTGTTCCTATTTCTCCACATCCCCTCTAGCATCTGTTGTTTCCTGACTTTTTAATGATTGCCATTCTAACTGGCATGAGATGATTTCTCATTGTGGTTTTGATTTGCATTTCTCTAATGACCAGTGATGAT
>CAUYQU010035279.1:0-14467 GCA_963574635.1 Cheracebus regulus
TGGGGGATCAAGGGAGGGACAGTGGGGGGGTGGGAAGGTCAGGGAGGGATAACATGGGGAGAAATGCCAGATGTAGGTGACAGGGGGATGGAGGCAGCAAACCACATTGCCATGTGTGTACCTATGCAACAATCCTGCATGATCTGCACATGTACCCCAGAACCTAAAGTACAATTTTTAAAAAAAAAGCCTTTTCTTCATAAGCCTTGAGGTGCAAGATTTGCTGCTCATTATGCAATGCCAGAGAGCATTTCCTTCGGTTTGGGAGGACAGATGCACACACCACAAGCCTGTCCTGCTGAGTTCAGAGGGGTCAACTTTCCACACAAGTAACCAGAAAGCTCTAAATATGACTTGTGTAATTCATAAAGCATTTGGAGCTTCTTGCTGCTCTGGTTCCTATGCCTCTTTCAACCTTATTTTGTACTACAACCCACCATACACAGTGAACCTTGAACACGCCAAATGACTCTCCATTCTACACATAGCAACACACAAACATGTCTATTCCATTTTTTAATTGTCCGAAATCCCCTTCCTCTGCTTTATCTGTTGAAATATTAATAACATAGAAGTTCTTCAGCAAACAATATAGAACTAGGTAAATCATAAGAATTTGGTGGTTGGCAGCTCCTCTCTTCACCATCATCATCATTACCATCACCACCTACTACTGTGCTCGCAATTATTATCCTCAAAGATGTAGCTCAAATGCCACCTCTCCCGAGAAAACTTTCCTGATCCTCTAGTCATAACTCATGGTACCACCCCTTATACTCTGTGCTTCTTTGGCTCAGCTCATCACTGATTTCACTTTACTTTGCACTATAGTTGGTTTATTGTTGTCTTTGCCATTGTTGTTGTTATTTATATGTGAGCTCACCCATTAGTGTATACTCTTCCTGAGAACGGAAATAATGTCTGATTTTGTAGGCTACCCATCCACATTCTGGTAATGCTTTATGTTTTTTGTAGTCAAAGAACAAAAAGTGTAGTAGGCACTTGGTGAACATTAAATTGGATTGGCCATCAGTAAAATGTTCCTATTTTGTTTGTCTTAATGTTTGATCTGGGTTCTTGGTTTTACTGTACTACATCTTATCTTCTGTAACTTATTCAGTAAAGCTATCATGCTTATCTTTTCACATATTATTTCAGAAACTGATTCTGATATTTGGTACATAAATGTTCTCAGTCATTAGTACAATTTGACTACACTGGAATGAACTTCATGCTGTTCTTCAAATGTGTGTTTCTTTCAGATCCATGAAGAAACAAAAGTGTAGGTTGCTCTTGATATTTTCACAGGATATCCTCTGACCCCTAAATTAATTTGAAAGTACTGTAGGAAGCAGTGAAAGATTTGTTTGGGTTTCAAATCCCAAAATCTGACCCCCTGACTCTCAGCCCGAAACTACACAGGAAATTTCTAACAGTAAATCAAGAGCCCAAAGTGCATTTAGCACAGACAGAGAAAAGAAAAGCAAAAACTGGGAATGACCATACGATCATTTTTATTGTAATTTAAAAATAATCTGTCAGCATAGAGGAAAGCTAGTCACTGGCTGCACAGTGTAATCGTATACACTATTGCAGGAAAACGTTACAGAAAAACTCAATTGTCCCTTTTTTATCCTCAGTCAGAGTTAGAGGTACTGAGTGTACCACTTTCTAATGATAGGATTAATTTCTCGCTGTCTAGACCTCAGCTCTTTGCTTTTATCCACTCTCTCCTCTAATTCTCACATTTATATCTTACCTCTGTGCAGCTGACTCTCAAATTTGTAATTTGGATCCAGCTTCATCAAAGTCAAGACTATATACCAACTGCACATCTCCAACTGCGCAATCAACAGGGATCACAGTCAAATGTCCAAAACCAAAGCTGTCTTCAATACAATCCCCTCCCTGGTCACCTGACTGACCCTTATCATCGTGGCAAATCGCTGAAAGTCTCAGAGCCCCTTTTGAGACCTTTTTCTTTCTTCACATCCAATCAACTTCCATGGTTTATAATTCTTGGACCAGGCTTTTCATTCAAACTATGCAACAATTCCTTAACTGCCTGTTCAAATTCTCACATGTGTGACAACTCTTAAACACAGTTCTGGTCATGTTGTTCCGCTGATCAAAAGCTTTCCCTGGCTCCCCATCATCTCCTTAGGCACCCAAGGCTAGCCAGGTCATCCTAATCTCCCATTCTTACCATGACATTAACTATAGCTACATGTGTGATGGTTTTATATATATTCTCTATGAGGTTTCTTTCTATCTATGTTGCATCTCTATACCCCTCACAGCCTTGCATTGTGCTTCTCACATAGTAGATGTCATTAAATACTTTCAAATTGAATTTCACATGCTATCTTTGTTTCAGAGCCCTAGTTCTTGACCCACTGTGATGAAGTCCTGCTTTTGTCATACACCATCTCAAGCCTGGTCCAGATTCCCCTAATCCAAATTTCTGATAATTTGGGCAAAATCCGGGCTTACATTTATATTTGCAATAGTTACCTGAGAAATAAATTAATAATGTAAAATAGTTAGTATGGGTTGTGCTTGACCTAGTTAAAACAAAAACAAAACACTTTAGAGCATTAAGAAGGACTTCTTACACGCACTTAGTATGCTTTTTTATATATACTTATCTCATACTTATCTGACCCCAATTGCATCCTAAATTTATTGAGATGCATTTCTTGTAAATCTTTATAATCAGACCAGTCCCACTCCACTGATTCAAATCAGTGAGGCTTGACTACCTATAGATTATACAACTACTTTCAATTCTTTACCTTCTACTTTTCAATGACAAATGCAAAGTGAGTCTGCTCTGCATGGCATTAAAACTGACTACCCTTTGCCACTTTAAATTTATGGAAAAGACTGAGTTGTCCACCTGGAGGCAAGGGCAGCAGCAGCAGGATTGTGGGCCCCTCCCTATGCCTTGAACAACTGGTATAACCTCCTTGTGCCTTTTGGGTTCTTCATATGTGAAAGGAAAAACAATAATCAGTGCTCCTGTGTCTAGACTCCAGCCCGGCCTGGTCATGTGAACCCAGAAGCATTTTCCTTTTTCCATGCCATGAAGACCTGAGGTTAGCTGAATTTTTAAGACTAAATCATCATTTCCTGGTTACTGCCAGCGGGGGATACCTGGCTCTGAAACCAGCCTTGGACCAGGTTTGACCTTTTTACCCCAATATCCTATCCACACCTCTTCAGCTGACCGATGAGGTTCCTATTATCCCAACTGCCCTGAGCAATAGTATTCAATCACTGCTGCATCTAGCACAACCTGAAAGTAATTTTAAAAATGCTGGCGTCCAGTACCTACAGACATCACTGAAGTAGGGGAATATGCCGTGGCTGGATGCTTCATGTGGTGTTAATTAAAAACAACCTGCATTTTTACAAATGCAGCTGTACCACCCACTTACACTCCTCTGTAGTTTCCAGTTAACAACCACAAAAAGCACTGTCTGTCCCTTTAACTTCATAGAAACTACCAGTAATTCACTTTAAAGCAGATAATTCCAAAGGACTGATTCTTAATTCATCTGTGCAGGGGAGACATTTTCCCACGCAAGTTAGCATGTGAGTGATAACCTAGTGTTGTAATATCCCACTCAATTTGCCTTAATACTTACATAAGCAAGGAACTTGAGATCTAGGGAAACCAGTAACTCCTTGGAAGACTGCCATCTACTATCAAGTTACTTTGGCCTAGAAGCTGCCCTTCAGGATATATTACATTAGGAAGGACTTCCTTAGAAAAGGGGTGGTTCAGGACAAATTACTCAGTGTGTGCTCATGCCTACATACACGGATATGTTGGAAATACTTGACCTGTTAATTAAACTTTCTTGGCCTCTGTTTTCTCATATGTTCAATGGAATAATAATTCCTACTCACTTTTCAAGGCCGTCGTAAAATAAATCGACATCATTGGTAAACTGTAGTTCAATGTGTGATGCAAGGATAGTGCTCTCTTTGTACAAATGAGTGGGTAACTGCTCATACCACCCACTAGTCCCAAGTTCTCCTTTCTCCCATCCTTAGACATAAGCATTAGACATATATGTCTAAGGATACAACATGTTTATTCCATGCAATATAAAACGATAGGTGAATGTTGCCAGATACTGCCATAAAGAGGAGAAAAAGAAAAATTAGAAGTGATCATTATCTATGCACCCAATATACTTCACTCATTTTAAGACAGAGATAAAGTAGTCGACCTATGCATAACATATTATGCTTTCTAAATAAATCCATTTGAGAGGGATATGTTAATGTACTCAAACAAGCACAATTCAACATTGCCTTGAACAAGAGATACACAGATAGCAGAACACATACACTGCACAATGGTAAATGATTGCTATTTCAAAGCAAAAATTGGTTACAATGTTAAGGACAGCCTTGGAGGTAAAACAATCAGGAAAAGGCAGTCCAAAGGCTGGGCATGGAAGTGTTATCAAGTAGCTCAACCTTTATGGTTTGTGATGCGAGTTATTACAGTTTATGGGATCATTGTATGAATAAACTTTCTGCTATTTTCAACATGCAGGCCACCTCTTTTGATCACAATCAAAAGCCTTTTTGTGTCCCTCTCCAGAATCCTCTCTGTTGCTTTTGGGGTTTGGACATTAGTGATTTCATCATTAAGATGATCCTTGACTGGAAGACATAAGGCAAAGGAATTGTGATCAACAAAATTACGTCTTGACAAAGGACTACTATCTGAAATTTATAAGGAACTCAAGTCAGCAAGAAAAAAAATAAGAATCCCACAGAAAAGTGGGTGAAGGACACAAATAGACATTTCTCAAAGTAAGATATATGAACAGCCAACAAACATGAAAAAATGCTCAACATCGCTAATATCAGGGAAAAGCACATTAAAACCGCAATGACATACCACCTTATTCCTGCAAGAATGGCCATAATTAAAATGTCAAAAGACAATAGATGTTGGCATTGATGTGGTGAAAAGGAAACTTTTTCACACTGCTGGTGGGAATGTAAATTAATACAACTGCTATGGAAAATGATATGGAGATTCCTTAAAGAAATATAAGTAGAACTACCATTCAATCCAGCAATCTCACTACTAGGTATCTGCCCAATAGAAAAGAAGTAATTATATTAAAAAGACACCTGCATGTGCATAGTTATAGCAACACAATTTGCAATTGCAAAGATATGGAGCCAACCTAAGTGCCCATTGACCAATGAATGGATAAAGAAAATGTGCTACATGTACACCATGGACTACTACTCAGCCATAAAAAAAAGAACAAAATAATGTATTTTGCAGTAACTTGGATGAAACTGGAGGCCACTATTCTAAGGGAAGTAACTCAGGAATGGAAAACCAAATACCACATATTCTCACTTACGAGTGGGAGCTAAACTATGAGAATGTGGAGGCCTAAGAGTAATATAATGGACTTTTGGGAGTCAGTGAGGAAAGTGGGGAGAGGGGGTGAGAGATAAAAGACCACATATTGGCTACAAGGTACACTGCTCAGGTGATGGCTGCACTAAAATCTCAGAAATCACCACTAGAGAACTTATCCATGTAACCAGAAACTACCTGTATCTCAAAAACTACTGAAATAAAATAATTTTAAATTATGTCTTGGGTAATTATTTTGAGATTGATGGTGCACAGTAGTGTCTGAACTCATAAAAGGTAAGAAGACCCGCAGAGAACATGTGGTCAAGACCCCTCAAGTCCCCTCATGCCACCTTGCCCAGTTAGAGGCATTAAAGCTCCTAAAGCAGAAGAGACCTACCGAAGGCCACAATGTGAGTGAAGGAGAAAGCTGTCAGGAAGCACATCAAGTAAGGCTGGCCTCATCTCACATGTGAGAAGGGATCACTGCCATTTTCCCAAGGAGTGAGCCAGAGTCAACTCAGGGGGTCTAACGTCATTGTTGCTCTAGTGAGTAACCCATCACTGAACTGAAAACAAGCAGTTCAGAAGAATTTGTGGTAAATGAAAATACTTTAGTTTTCCTCTTCTTGGAAATGTTGGTGCATCATGTGAGCAATTTCTCAAATTGTCAGCTTTTTAATGCAGCTTTATATATTTCACGAAACTCTTGGTTTGAGGTAATAAATGTCCTACTTTTCCTCATTTTTCTATACATAATTTTCAGATATTTATGTCTGCTCTTTTTCCTTAGAATTGTTTGCATATTTTTAAAAAATCAGCCTCATCTCCAAATGAATCATTTAAAGCAACTTGATCAAAACTGAATATTTGCAATCTCCACAGTCTCAATCTGTGTATGCTCAAGAGTAATGTGCCAGTTTCATTATAGATTTCTAGCACCTCTACTTCCTCCCTAAGTAAATGTGCCCTTTTTCCTAAATTTAAACCCATTTCTATCAGTATTGCCTCCTTTATATCTTTGACAATCTTTATCGCTTTTTTATTTGTGTGTCATTTTCATACTTCAGAAAATTATATGTCACCAAACCCTCTGCAACATTATGTTGCCAACATTGAATGATATACCATTTTTTCCTGAAATTCAAGGCTGTTGTGAAAGCATGAACAAACTCGGTAAAGATGGAGGGACAAGCTATGTCTGAGCTTTTAGATTCATTGGCATTAAGAGCTTAGTCAAATGCAAAGGGGAGAGATGTGACTGGCTAGGAGGATACTAAATGAAGGTCAGACCAACAGCTCGGGATCCTGGAAGTTCCCACTTTTGCCCACCTAGGCACAGAAATCTGCACTAGACATTTGGAGAAGAGTTGGGAGCTGAAAGCTGAGTACAATCCTGCTGTGTGTTGGGCAATCTGAAATTGCAGAGGCAAATTCCATATATTACATGTTTAATGTAATAAAAAATAAGCCTTTCTACCCCAAAACATGCATACAATGTTTATAGCAGATTTATTTATGACTGCCAAAACTTGAAAGCAACCAAGATGTTCTTCAGTACGTAAATAAACTGTGGTTTATCCAGACAATGGAATATTAGTGCTAAAAATAAATGAGCTATTAAGCCATGAAAAGACATGGATGCATAAATGCATATTACTAAGAGAAAGAAGCTAATCTAAAAGGCTGTATGCTGTGTACTTCCAACTACATAACATCCTGGAAAAGGCAAAACTATGGAGATTGTAAAGATCAGTGGTTCCTTGGGGCTAAGGGGAAGGAGGGATAAAGAAGAGAAGCATAGAGAATTTTTAGGGCAGTAAAAATATTTTGTATGATACCATAATTGTGGATACCTGGCATTATACATTTGTCTGAACCCATAGAATAGAATGTACAGCACCAAGAGTGAACACTAAACTATGGATTTTGAGTGACGATGATATGTCAATGTAGGGTCATCGGTTGTAGCAAATGTATCACTCTGGTTGGGGATGTTGATGATGGGGGAAGGTACGGAGGCTGTGAGAAACTTCTGTGCCTTCCTCTCAAGTTTGTAATGAATCTAAAACTTTTCCCAAAAAAATTGTCCATTGAAAAGCATAAGCTTTGATTATCTTTAATCATCCTCATAATAATAGCTAGCACTGTTTACACAGTGCCAGACATCTCTTTAAGTCCTTTGTATGTATCAATTCATTTAATCTTGCAAACAGCCCTCAAAGGTAAGTGCTACGTTCATCTACATTTCACAGATGAAGAAGCAAGACACAGAACTGATGTGTGATTTGCACAAAGACGTACACCTGTAGCTTTCCTGTGCAGGAGTCTGGATCCAGATTTCAGTTTCTTCCATTGTTTCCACAGCTTTGTGCTGCACCTTCACCTATGAGTGACAGTTGCAACATGAAGGAGAAGAGGTCAATTAATTCAGAGACTATCTAGGAAGGTTGTTTCCTGGGCAAAGACCAGGAGACTTCCCAGATGTCACTGTGGCTTGGCCTGGGCAGAGAGGCCCTGACTCCTCCCCCATCAGCATGGCAATGGCAGGGGTTGGGGCCAGGGATGCTGTGCCAGTGCACTGCCTGCGGGATGCTGCCCCCATTTCCCATGGTGAGCTCCAGGTGGACAACCAGGTCTCACCCCTGCAGCAGGGCCTGATTGAGGTTCTGCAATACACAGGAAGCTTATGCGGTTTCACGGCCACCTCTTCTGACTTGAGCAAAGGGCACAACTGTTTGTTTTCATGAGAACTGAGCTGGAAGAGCTGAAGGTGTTTCCAATGAAGGCCCACCTGTGTCATGTTAAGAAACATGCAGGAACTGTGGCTTTGAACTTCAGTGCTGAGGATTATTTGTTTTTCCTGAGAGTAATGGAAAAGCGGGCTGTGAGTGTCTGTAGGGTCCACAGAGGGCTGAGGATGGCTGCTAACCCCAGCCACAACAAACACACCCACAAACCTGGGGTTGGCAACTGGCACTGAACTGACCTCGCCATGCTGGAAGTCAGATACTTCAGCACAGGAGGCTGTCTTGTTTCCAAAATCAAGAAACTCGTGATTGCTTCCCCAAAGTGATGACAGCCCAGCTGCTTTAACTCCCCCTGAACATACCTAGGCTCCATGCTTCCTCCTGCCTGCTTGACGCCCATCTCCTCCACAGGAAGAAAGTCCTAGTCCTCCTTTGCTTTCTCCCAGGGCAGCCCCAGAAACATGAAGATGATGTTTGAGGGACACTCCAAGGACCAGTTGTTCAGGATCAAATTGGACCTCAAAGCCTCCTGGCTAAGAGCACAAGAATCAAGAGCCAAAATCTTCTCCCCAGCTTCTCTTCGACTTCTTTCCCCGATGTGGCCCACTGTTCTTTTCTCCTGAATCACATTGCAGTCTCCAAAATCTTCCTAAAACAAACATATTTATATCACCTTAGGGTTAGATCATTTCCCTATGGCCCCAGAGGACAGTAATTTATAACCCAACTGATACTGCTGAGACATTGATTGGTGACTTCAACCTTTATCATATTCCTCTCTTACAGATGTCTTTGGTTTGAACAGAAGACTGAGGCAGGCAACATTTAACTCAACAGATGGCTTTGCCAGTGGTGAAATTCCTGGTGCTGCGATCCTAGCCTGATGTCTTGGACCCTGACTGTATTCCCAGTCCTCTAGGACCCCAGCAAGTGCCCCCCATACACATTTGCAGCTGTCCACATGCTCTGTGGTGAAGGCTAGCTCCCTGAGACTGCAGGCTGAGTTTCTACAAGTTTAAGATATGCTGCACCAAATCAGGACCGTGACAGCTGCCTCATTCTCTGGACTGCTTCTGTATAATTTAAATCCCAGTGGGAAAAACCCACCCTGAGGCTGGAAGACCTGAATTTGAGTTCCAGGGCTTCTCACGGACCACTCCTCTGTCTTGAAGGATTAAAAGCCTAGGCTTCAGATGTTTCACACTAAAGTAAAACAGTGACACTAACAAAGACATCTGCCTCCCGATTTCATTGTGAAGATGCTATGACATCCTAGAAAACATTTTGTGATCCATAAATGCTTCAGAAATGAACACATTTCTGTTATTAGAAGCTATAGTGTCCAAAAAAATATTGAAACGTCCATGGGAAATATAGCTTTATGTGTAAATGTTCATTTACAACTTTATTTCTATTTCTCTGGTCAGCAGCACGGCATTTAATGTAATTGCCTCCAGGATCAGCATTGCTATGTGCCATAGGAAAAGCATAAGACACGTGAGACCCAACTCCTGTGTCTCCTCCATGCATTCCAGTTACAGTCTGATTGGAAGGTCAAGACACACATGTGAAGTAAGCACACAAGCAATGCAGGACAGACATCCTCATGTCAGATGCCTGATTTATAAACACCAGACTTGTAAACAATTCATGCCTAACCTCCATTGTCCGCCTGACCTCTTCTACTATCACAGTTGTCCATGTATCCTTGGCAGGAGGAGTCTCATCCCCTGCATCAGGGTCCCTGTCCTCTGCTCATGCCAGATCCTCTTCCTACCTCAAGCCCAAACTGGAGTTGGAACACATTCTTCCAGAAAAGCAGTAAGCTTGGTGGTATTATCAGTGTCTGAGCCCTGCAGGTTGGTCAGATGCCCCTTCTCTGAGCTCTCTGTCACAGCACTAAGCACATATACCTGTAACTCCCAGAGATCAGAGTCTGTACCAATTTCATCTTTGTATCCACAATGTCTGGACCATTTTGGGATCAAAGTGTCCAAAAAAAAAATATTTGTGGGATAAACAAATGAAGGAATAAACTATAGCACAGGCTGAATGTACTTTGAGAGGCTAGCCTGAGGACAAAATCCATATGCTGTCCTGGGAACTATGGTTAAACCAGAAGAATAAAGAAAAGAGGGTTTTTAAATGAAACCAAAAAATGAAAATACATATGAGCAAATGTGCTTGTATATAAATATGCAAGCATGGAGAATCTTGAAAAAGAAAACATGCTAGTTTATTAACTATATTAAAGGAGAGGAAAGAGTTGGAGGAGAAGATAAAAATGGGGAATTAAAAGAAAAAACTACTTACAAACAACCATATATATGTGTCTATGTATAATTTGAAAAGGAGCATGACAATGCTCACGTATGAGACAAATAAGAAATCAGAACTAACCCAAGTGAGGAAATGAGCTGAATGTTCCCAAACACAAATGAGAAGAAAACAGAGCCAAGACCAGGAAACCAAAGGACACCTTGACAGCAGCAATGCCTGGGTCTAGTGCTCCCTAAAAGTTCCGGGGCCCCAGAATGTTGGCTTTTGTAGGCTCTAGGCTTTCTCACTGTTGTGTCCAACTCCAGCCGAGGACAGGTCCAAATAAAATGGTTCACACAGCTATGACTGCATCATATGAGCTGAACTAATATCAACAATTACATCAGGAAAAATGTGTTTACCTTGGTTTCCCGCCACAGAAAATGGGTCCAAAATGATGTTGAACATATGCCTTTCATTTCTGCTGCTTTAGAAGAACAAATAATTTAACAGGTGGGACTCAGAATTCCAAGGTGTTTTTTTGTTTGTTTGTTTGTTTGTTTTTGTTTGTTTGTTTGTTTTTTTTGGAGGGGCTAGCATCCTTTTTTAAAAAAAAAAAAACAAAAAAACATTAGAGTATTAAACATTCCCCTGTTGGTCAATGGAATCTGGAACCCTTCTTAACAAACCTCTGTGAGTTCTATTTATTTTGCAGAAGCCCTCCTAATGCTCACATTAGCAGCAAGTTGGAAAAGCCTGGTGAGTCCAATCAGACTGTACTTTTGCATGTTATCAGTACAATATGCTGCTTCAACTGAAAGGGTACATTCTCTAACTCCCCCTAAAATTGATCCAGACAGCAAAAAGAGAGGAAATCCATTCTACTTTAACACAGCAATTGGTCCAGACTTCATGCAATATCATTTCAGTCTAGAATTTTCATCATCACTGCCAAAAACATCAAACAGAAACATTTACATGACTTTCACTCAGCTCTCACTCTCCAAAAAATAGCCATCTTGTTCCAGGCCTAACAAAAAAAAAAAGAAATTAAAGGGAGAAGAGGTGGGAGAAGTCATATGGAGTATTTTTAACTGTTTCTCACTGCCTGGTTTCTCAGCTTCACAACAACTATTAACAAATCAATGAAGTTTTGAGATTAAGAACAACCAGAAGTTTCCCCCTATGTTAAATGCTCCATTTCTCAAACTAACCGCCTCTATCCGTAGTCTCATGAGGGTATCTTGCTCACCTTTTCTCTTTTGCTTACCTGTCCTATATCCCAGATCATTCAGGGAACTATAATATTTATGCTAGATATCAGAAAATATCCCTATGATTCACACAAATTAGAGAGTTCATTAGTTTACAGTAACTCTACAATAATGAATAAGCCAAAAATATATACTGTGCCAAACACAATATGCATAAATAACTTTCTCACATAAACTTCAAAATAGGTGGTGCAGATTGGTGGGCAGGCCTTCCGCATGGGATTCAGGGACTCTTGATCCTTCCACATGCTCAGTTCTCTGCTAGGAACATGGAGTCCTCTGTATTCAGCCAGCAGACAGGGGATGAGAGGGTGGAAAGGGAAAATTCACTTCTGAAAACTCTCAGTCCAGAATGACACACACAACTTCCACTCATAATCTATTGGTTAGAACCTAATCACTCATCTGCAAAGAAGGCAGGGGAATGTTGTATGGCTGTGTATTCTCGAAGAAGAGGAAACAAGGTTAGTGAAAACCTTGCTGCTGTCTGCTGGAGACAGTCAACTGAACCAATTCATAGCCTAAATTTTACCTGCATTGTAATTGCTATGGTAATATCAGAGTTATATTTGAGCTCAGGGTGTATGTATCTGTGTGTATCCAGATAACATGATTACAATGGCCTAGCTTGAGAATCATACACAGAGTTCAACATCTGACATTTGCCACCATGAAACATTCAGGAAGTCCTGAGGGGACAACTTCTGAAGTAGTCACCTAAAAGTCAAGTCCAACATGGTTCAGATATGCTGCAGCAATCTAAACTCTAAATCAGAGAGTTTGCATAAGTTAGAATTTGGGGAGTGATACAAAACTTTGCCAAGAACTGTGCCTTCACTGTACCCCCTTGGTCAGACTGCATTTCCGTGTACTTCATACCTGCTGTTCAGATTCTCAAAGGCATGGACAAGTGCAATAATTACTATATCCTAATGTGTTAGAGTTCACAAAGCATATCAATAATTATTTGATCTTCAGAAAGAAACTGTAAAAACCAGAGATTACTTTCCTATTTTTTTTTAAATGTGAAGATGGAAACTGTAAGCCTCAGGACCTAAAAGTATGCAAAGATTGGACTTAAAATTCAAAGGCATTCTTCCCTCACATCAGCACCCCATCAGTGCCCTAGAATGACTGCAATTCCAGTCATCTCCACAACTACAGATGGCTTCTTATTTCCACCCAGATCACTTTCACCCAATCACTCCTACAGTTTTCATTTAACAAAAGAAAAACCTACCATACAATGCTACTTGAGCATGATAGAATCCTGCCAGACGAAACTTTTATAAACCCTAAGACTTTGCTGCTCAGAATAGGGTGTGTGGACCAGTAGCACTGGAAGCTCCTGGAAATTTGTTAGAAATGAAGGTTCTCAGCCCCATTCCCTGACCCACTGCGTCAGATATTCCATCTTAACAAGATCCCAAAGTGATACTGATAAAGTTAGAGTACCGCCACTCCAGGGTATCCTATAGCATATATTAACTTGAATGCCTAGTAGGATCTAAAAATGACCTAACAAAAATGAACTATACAAATCAATAAGAAAAACAGGTAGGAAATAATCAAAATGTAAGAACAGGCAATTTACAGAAAAATACAAATAAACTTTAATAAACACAAAATCACATAGTGATTTTGGAAATGCAAATTAAAACAACAGCTTGGCATCATTTTTTGCCTATCAGAGTGGCAAAACATTAAAGTTTGATAATATGCAAAACTGCCAAAAATTTTTAGAAAAGAGTGTCCTTTCATACTATAGGAACTTAAATTGTTATAATCTCTTGGGAAGGCACCTTTTTCAGTATTCTTTTTAAAAAAAATTTCAAATATTTTAATTAAACAATTCAACTTCTAAGAATCCACTTGTTAATGTGTCAAAGGTAAATGTAAAAGCACTTTTATTGCTCCATTTGAATTGTGAAAAGTAAAGGGAATTTAAGCATCCATCTATTAAAAAATGATTAAATAAGTTAGTGGGAGAATCCATATTAAGGAACTTATACAATAATTTTAAAAATGTCAGTGTCACAGAAAAAAGTCCATGACATATTATTGAATGCCTAAGCAAGTTGCAAAATAGTATGTATAGACTGATCCAATTTCTATATTTAAAAACTATAAAGGATAGAAGTATATACATTTGTCCAAATTCATCAAACACTAAATTTAAAATCTGCATTTTCAGCATTGTACTGGCATAAAAACAGACACATAGATGACCAATGAACAAAATAGAGAACCCAAATATAAACCCATGAATTTACAGCCAATTCATCTTTAACAAAGGTGCTAAGAACATAGAATGGAAAAAAGGAAAGTGTCTTTAACAAATGCGTCTGGAAAAACTGAATAACTATGTGCAGAATGATTTAACTAGGCCCCTGTCTATCTCTCATCATACACAAAAATCAAATAAAATAGATTAAAGACTTAAATCAAAGACCTGAAACTATGAATCTGCTAGAAGAAAACATTGAGGAAATGCTCCAGGACATTAATCTGGGCAAATATTTTTTTGTGTAAGATTTCAAAAGCACAGGCAACAAAAGCAAAAATAGACAAATGAGATTACCTCAAGCCAAATAGCTTCTGCATAGCAAAGAAAACACTCAACAATGTGAAAAGACAACCAATAGAATGTGAGAAAGTATTTGCAAACTACGCATCTGACAAGGGATTGATAACCAGAATATATAAGGAGCTCAAACAATTCTATAGCAAAAAGACAAATAATCTGATTTTTTAAATGGTCAATAGATCTGAATAGATGT
>CAUYQU010035280.1:0-16913 GCA_963574635.1 Cheracebus regulus
GGCTGCTTCTTTGTTATTTTCGTCCCCTATTCCTTCCTGTCTCCATTGTTAAACACAATTATTGGCATAAAAGAGGTTTTTAATACCCATTTTTAGACTGTATTCTAGCCTGGGCAATAAAACAAGAATCCCATTCTCTCTCCCTCTTTTCTTCCTCTTTCTTTCTCTCTTTCATAAAAAAAAAAAAAAAAGAAAGTAAAGGTCTCATTTATGGAGTTGAAGTAAAAGGGATCAGGGGACATAACATCTTATCAAGGTACAGAGTAAGCTTTTCTTCCTTTTTTTTTTTAAAGAAATGAGGTCTTGCTTCATTGTCCAGGCTGGAGCATGATCATAGTTCACTGCAGCCTCAAACTCCTAGCCTCAAGTGATCCTCCCACCTCAGCCTCCTCTCCCCTCCAAGTAACTAGGACTACAGGCATCAGCCGCTGTAGCTGGCTCCAGAGTAGGCATCTTGTTTCCAGTAACTGTAGAAATACTTGTGTCTGATTGTGAGTATCCCAAGAAAGCACAGAAGCCAGTAAGAAAGTCCATCCAGTGTGATTCTACGTCATTCATAAGGAAAGAAATGCCCAGCCGGGCACGGTGGCTCATGCTTGTAATCCCAGTACTTTGGGAGGCTGAGGTGGGTGGATCACCAGAGGTCAGGAGTTTGAGACCAGCCTGGCCAACATGATGAAACCCCGTCTCTACTAAAAATATGAAAAATTAGCCAGGCGTGGTAGCAGGCGCCTGTAATCCCAGCTACTCGGGAGGCTGAGGCAAGAGAATCGCTTGAACCTGGCGGGCAGAGGTTGCGGTGAGCCGAGATCTCGCCACTGCACTCCAGCCTTGGCAAAAGAGCGAAACTCCATTTCCAAAAAAAAAGAAAAGAAAAGAAATGCCAGGCTGGTGCAGTGGCTCATGCCTGTAATCCCAGCACTTTGGGAGGGCAAGGTGAGTGGATCACCTGAGGTCAGGAGTTCAAGACCAGCCTCGCCAACATGGTGAAACCCTGATTCTACTAAAAATACAAAACTTAGATGGGCGTGGTGGTGCACACCTGTAATCGCAGCTACTCAGGAGGCTGAGGCAGGAAAATCACTTAAGCCCGGAAGGCAGAGGTCTCAGTGAGTCAGGATTGTGCCACTGCACTCCAGCCTGGGTGACAAAATGAGACTCTGTCGCGAAAAAAAGAAAAGAAAAAGTGTGATTATATCCAAGGATACTGTCAAGGATGATGGAGGCAGGAAGGTACACAGATTTTTGATAGGAATATAATTGATGCATTTTGTTGGAAGAGCAGTACTTAACAAATATAATTCAATCTCCATATTCAATCATCCTGCTTGTATTTTTTATGCATACATAAAATATGTATTATATTCATGTTAGAATAGGAGACTAAGAAACACTTACCATGGTCATGAGGGGAGCCCAGAGCCTGAGAAAGGAACTTTTGCTTTTCACTTTTGATATAATCTTTTTACTATAAGACATATTTTCCTAAAAGTAAAAAACTAGATAATTAAACATGCACATGTCCTTTTACCTAGCGATTACATTCCTAGGAAGTTACCCAACCATCCAACACTATACCTGCACATGTCTGGAAAAATAATGGTGTAATACGTGTCCTTGTACATAGGTTCATAATAAGAAGATAAGACAAAAGTAGAAACCACCAAAATATCCACTGGTAAGGAATTAGTTAAGTAGATATTGGTACATTCTTACAATGGCGTATTATACCACCACCAAAAAGAATAAAAGAGATCTATATGTACAGATGTAGGAAGATGAAGTTCAAGACATCATTTACTGAAAATAGCAAGTTGTTCAACAGTATTGCGATCACATTTGTAGAGCTTTTTAAAGGACATATACACATATGACAGTGAACATTTCTGGCAGGAAATTTTAACCCTGTTTACAACTAGGTAGTAGAATTGAACATTGAGAAGTAAGAAGGTAAATTTTTGTTTTTCTTCTTATCTACTTCTGTCTTTTGTATGGTTTTAATTTTTTTCCCATGAACATAACCTTTTTAATTTAAAATATCAGCTAATTTTTAATAGTATAATATGTGTGTATATATGTGTATGTGTATGTATGTGTATGTGTATATATATGTGTATGTATATGTGTATGTGTGCAACTGCACTTCATATATTAAAAATAGAGAGTATGAAACATCAAATGCTGGTTACAAAACTATATTAGCACATGGCATCTTGATTAAACAATTTGCATTTAATTTTAAACCTTCAAGCATTTTCCCCTTAGTAGTCTTGGATACGTTTTTGTACCTCCTGCAATAATTACTCACACTGTTTCTCCCAGAAAATGTATGGCCCCATTAGGAAGCCTGACTGCAGGGCACATGTACCAGCCCTATCTTCTAAAATCTTCAATATCCTGCAAAGCATTTGAGAAACATTTAATCTGTAATATATAAAAATGAGAAAATCAATTTAATGTGCTATTTGTAAAGAAGAATATTTTGAAAATCTACGGCTAAACAGTTTCATCAATTATATTGATGTAAATCAAATCTTTGAATAAGAAAGCTAGTTTTTAAATCTCACTGGGTCTGTTATAAGCACATTTTTATTTAAAAGGTGAACATCTGTTAATACAGCAATGTTACCTGCATATTCAAGAATCTGATGTCTTAGTATCTTTCTATTATAAAATATTTGCCTCATTTCTCTTTTGCAAGTTCATTAGAGTCCACAAATCTTGCTCATGTCTCTCTCCAATGGTACACTTATCTTCAGGGATAAGAGGTAAATTCATTAATACTAGAAGAAAATGTTCTCAGCACTGAAATGGAAGTGTCCTATAATGACATATTAAGCATAACATTCAGAATAGAGATAAATCTTTAGAAAATTAGGTTCTCTCATCTAGTTAGTTTTCTAGGAGTATTTTTTTTTTCAAGATGAAGTCTTGCTCTGTCACTCCAGGAATAAAAATATTCCTGGAGGCTGAGTGCAGTGGCACAATCTCGGCTCACCGCAACCTCCACCTTCCAGGTTCAAGAGATTCTCCTGCCTCAGTCTCCAGAGTAACTGTGATTACAGGTGCACGCCACCATGCCTAGCTAATTTTTGTATTTTTAGTAGAGACAGAGTTTCATCATGTTGGCCAGGCTAGTCTCGAACTCTGGACCTCATGATCCACCCACTTCGGCCTCCCAAAGTGCTGGGATTATAGGCGTGAGCCACTGCACTCAGCCTCCAGGAATATTTTTATGTTATCACAAACACAGACAAGTAAAGAAACTTCCTTCTTTCTTTTCACTTATGCACCTGCTTCTTGCTCTCATAAGTGAGGAGGTAATGATCAAACTAAATCCACTATCTCATTTATTTGCTATCATTGGACACCACCAAGTGCCTATAGAAATCAACTGACCATTCAGAAATCTTTCCAAATGGAAACTGCTCCTCAAAATAAAAACCAAGGTGGCTACTACGATAAGCTATGATTTAGGGACAAGCTTGCAGGATTGGAGTCACAGAATCTGGGTTCCAATTTCAAATTTCTTATTTTCTGTTACTGGAAGCTGTAGAAAACCACAGAGATTTTTCTGAGCAACACTTTCCTAGTTTGCCAAAGAGAAGTGATAATTATGCCTATCTTCCATCAAAAGCATGCAATGACTATTTATTGATTCTTCAACAGCAAGATCATATGGAGAGACAGATGACACAGGATACTTCCAAATATGCAGCAGGTATGATATTGAGGATGAACTCTAGTCCCAGCACAGATCAGAAATTTCCTTGTGGGATGTGGAATTACTGATTGTCTACATGCACCACATTTAGTCACCTTGACCAATGACCCCTCTGGCTCCTCCCACCACATACATCTAACAGAATAATGGAAATTAAAATACTGCATGGTTGTCCAAAAGCCCTCAACTGCCTACATGCTATAGGAGACACTCTGACCTAACCCTTTATAAGGGTTGCAGACAGAAAAACTAAAATGCTGAGTCCAGGCATGCTTGCAGTAATATACTGGCATGCCCTAAGCCTCCTGGGAAAGTGCTTTCCTAGAGTAGCAGAAAAAATATAATGCAAAGTTACTGTGATTTTTAAAAATGTTTAGAGCCACAGATTCTTTTGAGTATCTGATAGAAATTACGCCCCTCTCCCCAGAAAAAATACACATGCCCATATATACAATTTCACATACGATTTCAGGGAGTTTGGGTGCTCCCCGAAACCCACCCATAATTAACCTCAGTTTAAAATATAAGTGTGCACATGACAAAAGACAAACTTTTAAAGGTCAATAGATTTTTTAAATGTCTAAATTTAGGAAAAAGCATGCAAAAAAAAATTTTTTTTTTTTTATCACCCATGCTAGAGAGGGCAGTGGTGCAATCTCAGCTCACTGCAACCTCCACCTCCCTGGCTCAAGCAGCCCTCCCATCTCAGCCTCCCAAGTAGCTGGGACTAAAGGCACGTACCATGACACCTGGCTAATTTTTGTATTTTTAGTAGAGACAGGATTGTGACATATTGCCCAGGCTGGTCTTGAACTCCTGGGCTCAAGTGATCCACCCACCTTGGCCTCCCAAAATGCTGGGATTATAGGTGTGAGCCACTGCATCCAGCCCCAGACATTAATTCTGGGGTTTTATATACCTTTTGCCAGTTTTCACTGTTTCCCTTAATGAGCTTATATAACTTTTATGGTTAAAAATTCAAGTACATGAGGCCCGGTGCAATGGCTCACATTTGTAATTCCAGCATTTTGGGGGATCACCTGAGGTCAGGAATCTGAGATCAGCTTGGCCAACATGGTGAAACCTTGTCTCTACTAAAAATACAAAAAATTAGCTGGGCATGGTGGCACACGCCTGTAATCCCAGCTATTCTGGAGGCTGAGACAGGAGAATTGCTTGAACCCGGAAGACCAAGGTTGCAATAAGCTGAGATCACACCACTGCACTCCAGTCCAGGAAACAAAGCGAGACCCCGTCTTAAAATAATAATAATAAAAATAAAGTTCAAGTACATGAATATTCACACAGTACAGAATAATTCAGTTTATAACCTAAATTTGAACAATTATATTTAAAGGTAAAAATTCCTATTTGATATTTAAAGATAGGTAGGTGATTTTGTTGATACAAATAGGGTGAAATTCAAGAGAAGTTTCCAGGAAGTGAGTGAAGAGTTCACCACTGGTTTTTACTCAGTTTAAGACTTCTGGAAGAGGTGGGAGCCAGGTCTATGAGGATGGAAGCTCCCTGATAATTTGTATCCATGGAGAGAGTAACCATAGCAATGGAGTCTGGTCTCCCTGTTACCGACCCCAGTTCTGAACCAGTCAGCACTGGAAAAGTCTGGATGAGCAAATTAAAAACACAGCACCCTGCCCAGCTTGGGATCCCAAGGGCCTGGTGTTCAGCTAGCCTATGAGTCATAACTAGTCAGAAAGACAAGGAAAAGGTCAGGTTGGTGTTTGAGAGCAAAGCAAATCAGAATATGCATTTACTCACGGAGTTCACTGCCTTGTGACAGTGCCAATGTAGCTGGGGACTAGCCCAGGTAAAAGGTCAGTCTATAAATCAGCTGCTAGGGTAGAGAACAGACAGACAAAATTTGAATGAAATGACAACTAAAATGAACGTAGGTACCATTTGCACAGACTTTTATGACAAAGTTCCTTTCCTAATGATTCTTAGGGTATCTTATTAGTCATTTGGTCCTAACCACAATCCTTCTAGATATTAATAGAATGCATGGTTATTCTCAACCTTCTTCATTAAATGTTCCCACTGGTGGAGGCTGAACTTGATCCATGAAGATTTGAGGAAGCAGCTCAAAACAGTACACTGAAGCCATGAAATTTCTTTGAAGTTCCTGTGTGCTTATAGTTTGCTTTTTTTTTTTTTTAACACAGAGTCTTGCTGGAGTGCAGTGGTGTGATCTCAGCTCACTATAACTTCCATCCCCAGGGTTCAAGAGATTCTCCTGCCTCAGCCTCCCGAATAGCTGAAACTATAGGCACCTGCCACTATGCCAGGCTAATTTTCGTATTTTTACTAGAGACGGGGTTTCACCATATTGGCCAGGCTGGTCTCAAACTCCTGACCTCAAGTGATTCGCTTGCCTCAGCCTCCCAAAGTGCTGGGATTACAGGCATGAGCCACCACGCCCAGTTGTTTGCTCTAAAATCATGCAAATTTCACATTCTAGTCAGTAGCATATCTGTTTGCTCACTCAAAATTATTGTTCCTAAATTTTCTAACAAAGTGAATGTTAGAACATTTCTGCTTCAGAATTAAAGAGTAAGACATTACATTTTCTCCATTTTTACAAATGAGGAACCATTTTACAAGTGAGGGCACACACCTACTAAGTAAAAGAGCTGAGTTTTTTGTTTGGTTTTGTTTGAGATAGAGTCTCGCTCTGCTGTCCAGGCTGGAGTGCAGTGGCGTGGTCTCGGCTCACAGCAACCTCCACCTCCCGGGTTCAAGCAATTCTCCTGCCTCAGCCTCCTGAGTAGATGGGATTACAGTTGCCTGTCACCACACTCAGCTAATTGTTTCTATTTTTAGTAGAGATGGGATTTCACCATGTTGGCCAGGCTAGTCTCCAGCTCCTGACCTCAAGTGATCCGCCCGCCTCAGCTTCCCAAAGTGCTGGAATTACAGGAGTGAGCCACTGCGCCCAGTCTATTTTATCCTTTTTTTTTTTTTTTGTCAGTATCCCCTCACACAACTCTGTGCCTGTTGGTTCATGGTTGACATTTCAAAAAATGTTTGTTGAAAGAATGGATTTTACATTAATAATACAGTCTACAAGGCCAGGCACGGTGACTCACACCCGTAATCCCAGCACTCTGGGAGGCCGAGGTGGGTGGATCACCTGAAGTCAGGAGTTTGAGACCAGCCTGACCAACATGGAGAAACCTTGTCTCTACTAAAAATACAAGTTAGCCAGGCGTGGTGGTGCATGCCTGTAATCCCAGATACTTGGGAGGTTGAGGCAGAATTGCTTGAACCCAGGAGGCGGAGGTTGCAGTGAGCTGATATCATACCATTGCACTTCAAACTGTGCAACAAAAGCAAAACTCCACCTCAAAAAAAAATAATATATATATATATATATATATAATCTACACATGGCATAGAGAAGGTCTAAGTCACCATTATTATTTTTTCTAAATGAGGGTGCATTTTCCAAACTGTCCTATGGATCAGGGCTCCTTAAAATAGTATGGAGGCCGAGCACACTGGCCGACACTTGCAATCCCAGCACTTTGGGAGGAGGATGCGGGTGGATCACCTGAGGTCAGGAGTTTGTGACTGACCTGGCCAACATGGCGAAACCCGATCTCTACTAAAAATACAATAATTAGCCGGGCATGGGGGTGGGTTCCTGTAATCTCAGCTACTCAGGAGGCTGAGGCAGGAGAATTGCTTGAACCCAGGAGGCAGAGGTTACAGTGAGTCAAGATCGTGCCACTGTACTCTAGCCTGGGCAAGACAGTGAGACTCTATGTCGATAAAATAAAATAGTATGGGAAGATTCCATTATATTTCCTAGAGAAGGAGAGCAAACACATGGAATGATTCTGCCACTCTGGACCAGGAAAATCTACCTCAGTGAATGGACCCCATTGCAAAAATATTTTTAAGTGATGCCTGTGAGTTGTGTCAGCAAAAGGAGTCTGTGCCTGATACTTTTTCAATATGTTCATTTTGATTCTAATATTCTAAATCAGCCTATACATGGAACAAACTCGAGTATTTGTTTTTATTCAGGACCCCCATTTCAACAAGGAAATTCCAGAAATGCTGAAGGAAAACATATACCTCAGAGACACAGTACTATCCAAGGCTAGCATGGAAGAAGAAATGAATCTGACACAAGAACAGGAAAAAATACAAGACCACAGAGATATTTTACTTTTAAGGGAATTGCTGATCTATGCCCAAGACTTTTCTTCACTTTCCAATTATAGAAGTATTTATTGAGCAATCTTGGACATACCTAACACTTGGCCCCAGGCAGCAATTTCTTGTTTTACCAGTTTTCCCTCATGAGTGCTCTCCTAGAGATTAAGGAAAATCCATTCTATAATGGGCATTAGTGCACAGCAGTAACATTGGTCACATTAGGGCTATGTTAGAGATGGATGAGATCTTTAAAGAGGGAAGCTATTAGCTGAAAAATGTCTGCATTCTACTTGAAGTAATAAAATATAGATTCTAAGCTGACTATGAAGAAGTTAAGTATGTACATTTTAATTCCTAGAGCAACCACAAAAATACTATACGAAAAATGTAGTCAAAAACAAAATAAATTAAAATGCAATACTAAAAAAGTTCAAAAAATCCAAAAGAAGATAAAAGATGAAAGAAATAAAAAACAAAAACCAAAAAATGATAAACATAAACTCAAGCATATCAATAACTATATTAAATGTAAATGGTCTAAGCACATCAATTAAAAGACAGAGACTGTCAAAATAGATTTTTTAAACATGACCAAACAAACTATACTCCAATGTAAAAAGAACCTGCTTTAAATGTAATTATATAGATAAATTGAAAGTAAAAAGAAATAAGACAAAAGCATATAAATATTAATCAAAAGAAGGCTGAAGTGGGATTATTAATAGTAATCCTACTATTATTTATTTGGCATTTAGCACACTGAAACAGAATTATTTGTACTGAACTGTGTCCATCTGAAGAATATGGGAAAAGGTTTCTTTTTTATCTTTTCTTTCTTCTTCTATTTATCCTTTTTTTCCTCAGTATCCTCTCACACAACCCTGTACCTGTTGGTTCATGGTTGACATTTCAAAAAATGTTGAAAGAATGGACTTTACTAACAACATAGTCTATATATAGCATGGAGAAGGTCTAAGTCACCATTATTATTTGTTCTAAATGAGAGTGCATTTTATAAACTGTCCTATGAATCAAGGATCTTTAAAATAGTATGGAAAGATTCCATTACATTACCTGGAGAAGGAGAACAAGCACGTGGAATGATTCTGTCACTTTGGACCATTCTGTTTCAGTGTGCTAAATGCCAACTAAAAATAGACTTCAGAGCAAGGAAAATTACCAGAGATAAAGAGAGACATTATATAATAATGTAATAAAAGGGCCAATTCACCTAAAAATATAATAATAATTCTATTATGAAAACATAATAATCCTAAATCCTGTTATTATGCACTTAATGACAGAGTTTCAAAATACATGAACCAAAAGCTGACAGAACTAACAAGAAAAATAGGCAAATTCACAATTGTAGGTGGAGGCTTCAACATTCCTCTCAATAACTGAGCAAACAAGTAGACAGAAAATTAGTAAAGACCAAGAAGACATAAATAACATCATGAATCAATCAGACATATTTGACATTTATAGAACACTCTACCCAACAGCCACAGAATACACATTGTTATGAAATGGTTCTCTGACCTGTATCTTGGGTCATAGAGCAAACATAGCAAATTTAAAAGAATTAAAATCATACAGAGTATGTTCTCCAGTCAAAATGGAATTTAACTCAAAATCAATAGCATAGAATAACTGAAAAATCACCAAGCATCTGAAAGTTAAGCAACACACTTCTAAATAACCCATGAGTCAAAGAAGGAGTGTCAAGGGACATTAGAAAACAGTTTGAAATGAACAAAAGTGAAAATATAACTAATCAAAATGTGTGGGATGCAACTAAAGCTGTGCTTTAAAAAACCTTATAGCATTAAATTATTACATTAGAAAAAGAAGAAAGACTGGACACAGTGACTCATGCCTGTGATCCCAGCACTTTGGGAGGCTGAGGTGGGCAGATCACTTGAGGTCACAAATTTGAGACCAGCCTGTCCAACATGGCAAAACCCCATCTCTACTAAAAACACAAAAATTAGCCAGATGTAGTGGCACACACCTGTAATCTTAGCTACCCAGGAGGCTGAGGCAGAAGAATCATGTGAACCTGGGAGACGGAGGTTGCAGTGAGCCAAAATCGAACCACTACACTGCAGCCTGGGCAACAGAGCAAGACTCAGTCTCAAAAAAGAAAAAAATAAATAATCAAATTATTTCATCTAAAGACACTAAATGAAATAGAGTAAAAGACACTCAATATAAGAAGAATAGAGAAAATAATAAAAATAACAACACAGATCAGTAAAATTTAAATCAGAATAATAGATAAAATTAATTCAAAAGCTGTTTTTTTGAAAAGATCAGTAAAAATGATAAGCCTTTAGCAAGACTGACAAAGAAAAAAAGAGGAAACACAAATTACTACTATCAAGAATTAAAAAGGGGATATTTCTATAGATGCCACAAATATTAAAAGGATAATAAAGGAATGTAATGAGTGACTCAATACACATAAATCCGACAACTTAGATGAAATAGAAGAATTCCTCAAATGAAAAATAATGAAGTTCATCTAAGATGAGACAGATATCCTGAATAGCCCAATAATTATTAAAGAAATTGAATCAGTAGTTGAAAAGCTTTTTATAAAATAAGTCTCCAGGTCTGTATGGATTTACTGGTAAATTCTACCTAGCATTTAAGGAAAAAAATAAGGCCAGTTGCAGAGGCTTATGCCTGTAATATCAACACTGGGAGGCCAAGGCAAGAAGATTGCTTGAGCCCAGAAGTTCGAGACCAGCCTGGACAACAAAGCAAGAGATTCCATCTCCATAAAAAAAATTTAAAAACTAGCTGGGCATGGTGGCGTACATCTGTGGGCCCAGCTCTTTGGGAGAATAAGGTGGGAGGATCACTAGCCCAGGAGGTAAAGGCTCCCTTTTGCCACTGCACTCCAGCCTGAGTGACAGCATGAGACTGTCTGAAAAGTAAATAAAGAGGCTGAACACAGTGGCTCATGTCTGTAATCCCAGCACTTTGGGAGGCCAAGGCAGGTGGATCATGAGGTCAGGAGTCCAAGACCAGCCTGACCAACATGGTGAAACCCCGTATCTACTAAAAATATAAAAAATTAGCCAGGCATGGTGGCACGCACCTCTAGTCCCAGCTACTTGGGAGGCTGAGGCAGGAGAATCACTTGAACCCGGGAGACAAAGGTTGCAGTGAGCTGAGATCATGCCACTGCACTCCAGCCTGGGCAACAGAGCAAGACCCTATCTCAAATAAATAAATAAACAAATAAGTGTAAATAAAGAAAATAAGTTTCAAAAAATACAAATTCTATATAATTGTCAGAAACTAGAAGAGGAGGAATAATTCTCAACCTACTTTATCATTTTGCTAGCAAAACCATACAAAGACAGTATGAGAGAATTATAGACCAGTATTTTAACATAGATGCAAAAATCCTCAATAAACTGTTAGCAAATCAAACCCAGGGCTATATAAAAACAATAATACATCATGACCCAACAGTTTGTCCCAGTAATACAAGTCTGATTAATAGTCTACAATTTAAAAAATGTGATCCACCATATTAATACTCTAAAGAAGAAAAAACATAGGAATATAATAATTGATGCAGAAAAAGCATTTGACAAAATTCAACTTCCACTCATGGTAAAAACTCTCAGCAGGGCCGAGCACAGTGGCTCACGCCTGAAACCGGAAGGTGGAGGTTGCAGTGAGCCGAGATCCTGAGTGAAAGCGAAACTCCATCTCAAAAAATAAAAATAAAAAACCTCAGCAAACTGGAAAAGTTTTCTCAAATGATAAAGGGCATCTTCAAAAAACCTACAGGTAATATCATATTACATATTACTTATATGTGACTATACAAGTGACATGTCACTTAATAGGGAGAGACTAAATGCTTTTCCTCTAAGACTAGAAACAAAGCAACAATGTCTACTCTCACCACACCTATTCAAAATCACACTGAAGTCCCAGCCAGTGCAGTATGATGAAAAAGAAATAAAAGTCATACAGATTGGGGAAAAAAATATAAGAGTCCCTATTCTTAGATCATGTGATTGTGTAGAAAATCTTAAGGAATTTGTGTTAAAAAACAAATTTCAAGACATAATTTAATCTGGCAAGCTTACAAAGTTAACAGACAAAAATGAATAATATTTCTATATACTAGTAATAAACATTTGGAAATGAAATTTTTAAATAACATTTGGAATAGTTTTTAAAATGAAATACATATACATGTATATATGGTATAAATGACAATGGCACAAATCTAACAAAATATGTACAGTATTTGTATCCTGTGTACAATATAACATTGATGACAGAAATCAAAGAAAATCTGGATAAATGAAAACATATGCCATACCAATCAATTAGAAGATTCAGTATAATAAAGATGTTGATTCTTTCCAAAGAGAGTTATAGATTTAATGCATTTCCAGCCAGGTGCAGTGGCTCACGCCTGTAATCCCAACACTTTGGGAGGCTGAGGCAGGTGGATCACCCGAGGTCAGAAGTTTGAGACCAGCCTGGCCAACATGGTGGAACTCCATCTCTACTAAAACTACAAAAATTAGCTGGGCATGGTAGCATGTGCCAGTAATCCCAGCTACTTGGGAGGCTGAGGCAGGAGAATTGCTTGAACCTGGGAGGTGGAGGTTGCAGTGAGCCAAGATCACACCACTGCACTCCAGCCTGGCCAACAGAGAGAGATTCTTTCTCAAAAATAATAAAAACAATATAAATCAATAAATTAAAATATTTAATGCATTTCCAATAAAAATTCCAGAAATACTTTTTAAAATAATAGACAAGGTGATTCTAGAATTAAATTGAAAAGGAAAGGAGCTAGAAGAACCAAAGAAATTATGAAAAAAAGTTGGAGGAAACACATTATCCAATTTAAGACTTACTATAAGCTACAGTAATTGAGACAGTGTGGTATTAGAAATAGACAACATATCAATGAAACAGAATAGACAGTCTCAGAATAGTACCACCCAAATATGGCCATCTGACTTTCAACAAAGGTGCAAATGAAGAAAGGATCGTCCTTTCAACAACTGGTGTCAGAATAATTGAACATCCCTATGCCAAAAACAAAAAACAAAACTGCAAACTAAACCTCACATCTTATTTTAAAACTTACCTCAAAATACATATAACATAAAACATGAAAGTATAAAACTTTTAGAAGAAAATGCAGAAGAAAACCACTGTTACCTGGGTTTAGGGCAAAGAATTCTTAGAATTCTAGAATTCAAGAATTCTTAGAATTTTTATTTTATGAATATGCCAAAAGCATATTCATAAAATAAAAAATTGATGTAAAATAAAAAGTTTGGACACCAAATTTTAAAGCATTTGCTCTGAAAAATACACTATTAAGAAAATGAGATGGATTGGACAGATGTTGGTCAATAGATTAAAAAAATAAATAGAAGGCCGGGTGCGGTAGCTGATGCCTGTAATCCCAGCACTTTGGGAGGCCAAGGAAGGCAGATCATGAGGTCAAGAGATTGAGACCATCCTGGCCAACATGGTGAAACCCTGTCTCTACTAAAAATACAAAATTTAGCTGGGTGTGGTGGCGCACACCTGTAGTCCCAGCTACTCAGGAGGCTGAGGCAGGAGAATTGCTTGAACCCAGGAGGTGGAGGTTGCAGTGAGCCGAGATCACACCACTGCACTCCAGCCTGGCGACAGAGTGAGACTCCATTTCAAAAAAATAAAATAAAATAAATAGAATAAAATGAAAAGACTACCTGCAGACTAGGGGAAAAAATATTTGCAAATCACAAATATCCAACAATGAATTTGTGTCAGAATATATGAAGAACTATGGCCCAGGCATGGTGGCTCATGCTTATAATCTCACCACTTTGGGAAGCCAAGGTTGTAAGATCACTTGAGGCAAGGAGTTCAAGACCAGCCTGGTCAACAAAACAAGACCCCCATCTCTACAAAAAAATTTTTTTAAAAAGCTGCAGTCATGGTGATACACATCTGTAGTCCCAGCTACTTGGAAGCCTGAGTTGGGATAATCACTTGAGCCCAGGAGTTTAAGGCTACAGTGAGCTATGACTGTACCACTGCACGCCAGCCTGGATGACAGAGTGAAAAACCCTGTCTCTAAAAAATTTTTAAAAATAATAAAAAGTATCTTTTAAAGGACTTGAACAGACACATCACCAAAAAGGATATACTGATGGCAAATAAACACTGGAAAAGATTTTTAACATCATTAGCCATTAGTGATATGTAAATTAAAACCATAATGAGATTACCACTACACACCCCCTAGATTGGCTAAAATATTTTAAAAATTATTTTTAGCTGAAAATATCAAGTGCTGGTGAGGATGCGGATCTAACCGAAACTTTCATACATTGCTGGGAGGAATTCAAAATTATATAGCCATTCTGAAAATAGTTTGGCAGTTTCTAATAAAGTTAAATATACGCTAACCATAGGCCCTGCAATCTGACACCTAAATATTTACTAGAGACGAAAACTTAAGTTCACATAAAAATTTGTACATGTGGCTGGGCGCAGAGGCTCACACTTGTAATCCCAGCACTTTGGGAGGCCAAGGTGGGTGGATCACGAGGTCAGGAGTTCAAGATCAGCCTGGCCAACATGGTGAAACCCCATCTCTACTAAAAACTACAAAAATTAGCTGAGTGCAGTGACAGGTGCCTGTAATCCCAGCTACTCAGAAGGCTGAGGCAGGAGAGTCACTTGAACCCAGGTAGTGGAGGTTGCAGTGAGCCAAGATCGCACCACCGCACTCCAGCCTGGGTGACAGAGTGAGACTCTACCTAAAAAAAAAAAAAAAAATTTCTGTATGATTACAGCAGGTCTTTTCATAATCGTCAAAAACTAGAAGAAACCCAAATGTGCTCCAATAGGTGAATGGAGAAACAAACTAGGGTACATTCGTCAGTGAAATACTGCTCAGCAATCAAAGGAAATCAACTATTGATACACAGGACTTGGATAAATCTCAAATTTGTTACGCTGAGTGCAAGAAACCCCTGGCCTCAGTTTCCTCCTCTATAATAATGCGAGCCTCAAGAAGGTCCCTTTCAGTTCCATGTCCACAGATTTATGATCCAAATCAACTATACTCTCAGAAGGGAGCTGGAAGTTCAGTCTGAAACACTCTGGGATTCCCAAAACTGCAAGAAGCTCTCAAGTATCTACCAAATTCAGGCCAGTCTGTGGTCTAGGTACAGTCTGTACACATGGTATGGGGCAGGATGGGGGCAGCATGGGCAGGGAGAGTGAATCCAGGGCTGCTCTCTATTGTCGGAGTCTTCTACAGCTCTAGTATAATTGAAGAGAACTCGTTTAAGGCTAGCAGTTTGCAAACAATGGGTCAGCACCCTCTAAAAAGTAAGAAATTCACCTGGTTACAATCAGCATGCTTTGTAATGAAATGGAATTAAATGGAACGGAGAAGAAACCATCAGAGTGTATAAGTGCAAATATTGTTTCAGCAAGTTTCGTCTGGGAGGTGGTTGTCATGTAAAATGTTTTTCTTGTGAGAAATATTCACGAGTTTGTAAAGCCCCGATCTAGGTGGATGTGGAGGGAGCAGGGTAAGAAGTGTCTTTCCAGGCCAGAAATAGCCCTGGGAGACGGTGAGAAACAGATCTGAATTAGAAGTGATCCCTTGGCCGGAATCCCCAACCTGACCCTCTGCAAATGATCTGAGAATCTTTTTAAAAGGCAGAAGAAGGGCTCTCATTCCCAGAAAACAGCCCTAGCCTGTTCCCTGAGCGCCCTGGGCACTAGCCTATACAGTACTTGGCTTTTCTGTATGTTTTGTTTTGTTTTGTTTTTTACTGAACAACTCACCTCACCATCTGGGCGCCAGCCACTGTGCTATGCATAGCCTTGGTATTTCCAAGATTCAAAATGTTTCAAACAGGATTTTAGTGACACAATTTGCAATTCTCACTCCAAATAGATTTTATGTATACATCGCCTGCAGGGGAGGTAATCCCTGCTGATAAACTGCACTTCAAAGCTTCCTGCCTTATCTCTAGGTAAGGGAATTGTTAGAAGGCTGTGTGTTAGTAATTACTCAGTCTCTGGGGAAGGCAGGAAGTTTGTGGCATTGCTATCAGTTTTACATTCGTTATTATTCAGGAGCTTGGTAAGTATTCTTTCTCAAGGAAAACTTTGAGGTTTAGGAGGTTAATTTTCCACACACAGCCAACAAATGGTGAAAGGGGATTTGAACTCTGGTTTGCCTGATTTCAAAGTCTAAACCTGTTCCCCTATATCAGGTTACCTCTTTTATTACAGAGTGAGCAACCCCATTGCTTATGAAGCTGGATCTACTTCATTTTGAGCTGTTTTTAAAAAAATGTTCCTACTGTTCTCCCAGCTGAGGAATTCAAATTATTTTCTAGAGCAATAGCATAAACCAGTGTTTCACAAGCTATGGAACTCTCAATGAACTGGGTTCATCAGGGAGTGTTGTATTCCATGGGAACTGAAAATCATATAGGATGACTGTTAATTTGATCAGCTTCTTTGAAGAGACAGTAGGAGAAATAATTGCACAGAGACCAAGCATTGAGAATGTTGCTTGACATGAATACTGGAATTTAACGCTAGATTTCCAGTATGTGTTAGATCGAAACAGTTTACGTAAGAAAATATTTCCAGGTCAGGCATGGTGCCTCACACCTGTAATCCCAGCACTTTGGGAAGCCATCACCTGAGGTCAGGAATTTGAGACCAGCCTGGCCAACATGGTGAAACCCTGTCTCTACTAAAAGTATAAAAATTAGCCGGGCATGGTAGTGCACACCTGTAATCCCAGCTACTCAGGAGGCTGAGGCAGGAGAATCGCTTGAACCTGGGAGGCAGAGGTTGCAGTGAGCTGAGATCATTCCACTGCACTCTAGCCTGGGAGACAAGAGTGAGACTCTGTCTCAAAAAAAAAAAAAAAAAAAGCCAAGCACAATGGCTCAGGCCTGTAATCCCAGAACTTTGG